>JBCJKF010000001.1:64564-74726 GCA_039654545.1 Plocamopherus ceylonicus
GGGGTATGGGTGTTCTTAAGAAAAAGTTTCCATGACGGTCAACGTGAATCTTTGTTTTAAAGACAAAAGAGATCAGAGGGGTTGGGGGAAGGGACAATAAAAGGAACACCAATACTTTTCTTTCTTTTTTTCTTAACAAAGAAAATCAAGTAAAAGGGAAAAGGTTAAATCAAATATATATTTACATCTTTAGTTTTTGTTTCATTAATATCATACATACTGCATATAATGATACATTGTGATGAAATGTATTATTATAAACATTACATATGTATAAACAACAGGACAAATTTTTGTTGATGATGTGAATGACTGATGCTAATAAATAGAATGGTATGCATTCATATCACATTATTTCTGCTTAGAATTGCTTGTGTGTTTTCAAATTATTATAAGCACACTGTTTACGATTTTAGGTAAATATTGCAAACAATAAAAATCAATAATATAATACTTTGACGAGAAAGGCAAAGCATGGATGGAAGCAAATGTGTATTATAATGTGTTGTGGCTGGGTGTGAAAATGCTTCTTTTCAATAAAATGTGTTCTGTGTTATGAGAGGGGAAACATACAGTACTCATGAAAAAAGATGAATATTATGTAATGATAATCTGCAATTAATAACATCATCACATATGGCTTCACATTTTTCTTTTCATGCATAGTATAGGTAAAATAAGTAATGACTAAATGAAATAAATAAAGGCTTTTGCCACAATGCTTTCCATGATGACGGTAATGAATAATGTATTATCACAAATTTTATTTCATAATTGCAGTTAAAACATGAGAGTTTAGTTGTTGAGGCTAAACTTCTCTACGTTTAAAAGCTGGCAAATGAACAAAATGGTGTAGCTGAGGGATCTGATGTGCTCTGTGAACATCAACAGAACTCTACAAACCTTAATGATAAAATGTGAAAACATTCTGGGTGAAAATGAAAATGAGGATGCAGATGACAATTTATAATATAATGTGGGATGCGCATGTTGCCAATTGAATAGCGAAGGTGGAAACTACTGGCCCGCACCAGCGTCTAGTGCTGCACGAACAGCTTCCACCATGAATGCAGCACTGGCTGCTGGTTACACTGACTACTTAAAATAACAGGATGATCAAATTCACAGCCCTTCGGTTTCCTTAAAGACCAGTACCAAATTTACCAACGCTAAACCTGATGATGCAATCTGAATTATCTGAGAATGGAGCAATGGTGGGTGAAGTGTTACTAAATAAATGATGGAAGAGAAACTTAACTTAATTTAAAAAAGGGGGACAGGGAAGAATCAGGTTTCTCTACTAGTAAAAAAAAACAAAACAAAAAAAAAAAACAACAACAACAACAACAAAACCAAAAAACCCCACAAAACAAACCCCCAAAACTAACCCAAAAAAAAAAGAAAAAAGAAAACATTAATAATAGTAGGAGAAATAAATAATGCAAATTTAAAACCAAGTTAGACAAAGAGAAGAAAAAATGCCCCCTCAAAAAAAAAAAAGTTTAAAAGAGGGGAAACAGCTCTAAAGGGAAAATTAATCTTTTTACAAAGATATCTTTAAAATCATCACAACTAGTCTGTATGAGAATAACAGAACAAATCTGGCCTTATGACATGAGATACAAGGCCAAAAAACATCAAGGAAAGATCAGCTAGACCATCTGCATGCTATACTCTATAGTAGTAGTAGTTATAATAATAATTATTATTATAGTAAAATAATAATACTAAAATCGAAACATTTTTGGAGTAACAGAGGAAAAAACACTTAGGAAATTTGATGTACGTCAAAACCAAAACAGAAAGAAAATTCATTCTAAGAAAAAAGTAAATCTTATAAGTCCCAAATAAGCTAAGAGAAGCATTTGGGTGGCTTTAGCGGGCTGTACCTTGTCTAGCACGCTTATATTCTTCTTGCTGGATGCGCTGATTTATCATGAACTGGGCACGATTTATGTTGCTCAAAGTGCCTGTAATGCACACAACACGATTATGAGTGCCCGGAGCATACACTCCTTTTTTAGAGATCTGGATATTAGTTCCAGTAAATTGTTGGATCTCAACAATACCCTTTCCGCCTGGACCCAAGATTGCTCCAACTATGTTTTCCGCTACCTCCATCTCCTGTTTGATTGAACCTTTCTCATCACTGGGACTGTACATCCCAGTACCAAGACCAAATGAATTTTGGTTAACATTGACCGTTACTGCTCCAGGAGAGCGGTCTGGAGTTGGGTATGTAACTGCATTAGCAGAAGCGGCATAACCTGGGGTCTGGGCAAAAGATTCATTCAGCATAGGGCTGGATCCATACCTGTCTGTAGCCGTAGCCATACTGGGGGAGGAGGATCCAAACAAACTGGTTGACTGCTGTTGGGCAGAGGAGGTGCTTCCAACAGGGCCAAACATGCTCGAAGCTTGAGAGGTAGCACTACCATATGAGGTATTAGCGGCAGCACTAGTTGTGTTACCAGGGATCTGCATGCCTTGCATGCTGGCCAGACTAGAAGCCGCCATATTAGCTCCCATTTGATTGACACCGCTGACACCCATTCCCAAAATGCCGTAATTGGCCAAGGTATTCATAGCAGTACTTATTTCCTCAGTCGCTTGTTCTGTGTAACCAGAGCTGCGAAGGGTCATCTTCAAATTCTCCATAGCATGAGCTGCCATTGGTCCACCAAGTCCCATGGCTGCAGAACTTATGTTCATGTTAAGTCCAGCAAGAGCACCCATCCCATTGTAAGAGTTGTTTCCATTCGCACCAAAGTTGAAGTTCTGATTTGGGTAAGCAGCAGTGTTGTTAATCATCTCAGTACTGCGTTGCTGGTAAGGTGTGTTGGCAAAGGGAGATCCAGTGGGGTTGGCAGAGGCAACTGGTCCAGTATAATCAGCATAACTTATATTGGGGCAGCTACTGCTTTGTGGGTCTTCAACAATTTTTTGAAGAATCAAATCCACTGCTTTCACATTAGATTCCACATCACCTGAAAAACAAACATGAAAATGAAAAAAAAATTTTGCTGAAACATCTAAATCACTTTCATTGCTTGAAAAACATATTTCAAGGTCAATGGTAGAAGAATGCAAAATGAGTAAATACAGATTTTTTTGTTTGTTTCATTACTTGAAAGAGAAGCATGTTTTTTTTTATTTGCAATAAGCTTTTTTCTCTCCTTGCAAACAAGATAGGGAGGGAGGGGGTCCCCTTTCCCCTTTTTCCTTGTTAGAAAATATTAGTTAAGGTGACATGCCTAATCTGGTTAAGACGACCAAATTCTCAGTGCACCTTTTTTCAACCGATTTTTTGACCTGCGACGCTGTCTGGGGCACTAATATCATGCAGCAACACTAGCCACAGGCCTAGATCTAGTATAAAGCCGATGTTTAGGTTTGTACGATGTACATATCATTGGATTGGTGTGTGTGTGTGCCAGTCAGATAAGACAGGGAGAGACAAAAGATGGCACATGGTCTGAAAAGACGAGACGTAACAGGGCATGCCTACAATTTGCAACCTTTTGTTATCCTTAGCATACAAAACACAACTAGAGGGGGGGAGGGAGGGTATGATAAGTCTCCCAGTCTGAGCAGATGACAAAATAATGGTCGACAATATTAAATTCAATAATTAATCAGTCTACGCTAAATTATCCCCCCACATGTATGGTCACATTGCTAATGGAAGTTAATCATTAGCCGACCCAATATGTACAGGAATGAATATATATCATAATTAATCATAACATTTAGGCCTTTGACCTTATTCAGCTATTACTTCTATGCAGCCAACAATTCACATCTTTTCCTTACTGTATCAATAAAACCGTTTTCTTCTACTCCCTTACTGCCTTTTGTATCATCAACAATCATTATGCCTACTGTATGATGCAGCAGCAGCAGCATATTCACTTCCTTTGAACTTCGCTTACCACGATATCTGCTTAGTGCGACATTTTCCTATGGTCCCATTAATGTCATGCTAACCTGGGTGCAATGTTTCTATGATTGGCCCTTTATTTATTAGATCTAAATTTGTTGTACTTAGGGCTTTTTTCTTTTTTTTTCTTTTTTTTTACTACTTCTAAAAGCGTGTTAGGGTGTGTGCACGTGATTGAGTGTTTGGTTGTTTTATTTTGTTTGTGTGTGTGGTGGTGTGGCAGTTATAATTTATTTAAAAACAAAACACACACACACACACACCCAAAGATCCAAATGTAAAGAGGCTCAAAAATTGTATTTAATTCTTTTGGTAAACCATGTTAAATCCATCATCAATCTTAAATATCATAAGTAGGGAAAGCCAGTGTGTACTGTACGTTGCTGGTATCCCCTTACTAAAAATAAACTCAATGGTTTCCATCCTTATTGATAGTTGGGACAGACCACAGGCTTATTCAAACCTGTAAAAGGTCTTTAAAAAAAACCCAACTGACAATGACCAAACCATCTGCAAAGATATTCAATGTTCCATGAGCCAATGTTCAATGGTCATGTTATGCAAGCATGATTGGCCCCAGTACAATCATCATCATAACTAGGCAGGGTTTTAATTCATGTGAGCGGAAAACGTAGAGAGAGGATTTTATGAGGAGTTGGTCATTATGATTTCTGTAACCCTGAAAATACCCTGAATGCCGCTTTTCACCCTCTGGGCCTGTATATATATGCTTTTTCATTTTTTTTATGTTTCTTGACCACTTAGGCGGAGACAGTATTTCCCTCCTATTTTTTTTTCCAAGGTCTTTTGACTGGAGAAATGACACAATGACCAATTCCACTATTCAAATAAATTAGTGCCTGCCGGGAAGTTCAGTTTTCCTTCAGTGGGAAAAGTAGGGTTTCTTGTCAAGAGGAAAAAATTAGAATTTGTTTTTTTAGGGAGCATGCAATATTTTTAACATCTTTACCATTTATATTTCTAAAACAAATTAATGGTCACATCTAAATCAGAGCGGTTGGCAGGGAAATGGATCAGTAACTTCAAGAATAAAGACCAGCATATATAATAATATATTATTTCATATAATTTAATTCTAAAAAACAACAACAACAAAACAACCCCCCCCCCCAATGAGAAACAAAAATATAAATGAGACAAACGAAACAAAACACCACTTAAAATTCAAAATCTAAAAATCTAATAGGTCAACGCATACTGACCGGCAACTGTCACACATCTCTCTGGCAAGTTGGTCTCCTTCGATTTTTGCGAAATTTGAACATAGGCCCCACTGTCTTCCTTGATTTGTTTGATGTAATTTCCACCCTTACCAATGATCATGCCTGCAGTGCTATTTGGGATGAGTATCTTGACCTGGGAAATGGAAAAGCATAGGCATAACAACCATTTCATCAAAACAGATATTGCTATCTTTGGTCATACCTTGGACTTCCACAGCTCTTCATCTTTTTCT
The DNA here is from genome assembly GCA_039654545.1 of Plocamopherus ceylonicus. Lineage (NCBI taxonomy): Eukaryota > Metazoa > Mollusca > Gastropoda > Nudibranchia > Polyceridae > Plocamopherus > Plocamopherus ceylonicus. Next base: position 69,982 of record JBCJKF010000001.1, read on the forward strand.
TAGATGTTCTAGATAACCCATTACAATATTTTCCTTAATAATAGAAAAAACAACAACGTAAATCCCCTAAAAGTAAGATTGAATGGTAAAAATGTAAATAAATGAAACTGATAAAAGGAAATCAAAATTAATTTCGTGTCTAACAGTACTTGGAGTATATTCAAAATACATTTTTCCCCCCTCACCCTCCTCATCCAGTCATTCAGTACAAATGCAAAAGCACATTAATTTAAAAAAGAAGTAAAACAAAACAAAAATTACCCCCGCTCCCCAAATAAATAAAAAAATAACAGCCAGGGAAGGAAGAAGTAAATAAAAGGCTGGCTGATCTGACTTAATGTGTAGTGTAATGATCACGGAATGAGATGTAAGATGCAATTGAAAAAGTATAGTGACAAAAACAGTGGAGAATGTGGTGACTTTTAACTACACTTGGTGAATGAATGAAGTAATGAATGGCGAAGTAATGAATGGCATGAGTATGACGTAGCATGATGATGCTGATGACAGTCACACTTGCTGACCATTGCATTGCTTTTCCTTATAGAAACATGTTTCACAAAAAATTTAGGTGTGCTAAAAATCCATAAAAATTTCAATTACAATATGCGTAAAATCCATAGCAGCTTACAATAGACATAAATTGCCTCAACATTTACTCTTTAGAACATGTAATTTACCATGGGCAGACTTGCAAACCACTGACAGGAATATTTGTGACTGTTCGTGGAAAAATTAGTGACAATTGACAATTTTTCGTGATACTCTTTTATACCATATGATGCTCATTAAATTCACTTGATAAATAAATCATATTGCCATGTACAAATTTAAACAGAGAATCATATTTCGAAAGTACAGATTTAGATCTTCCATATTGAATAAGCTGCTCTGATTAGACCCTGGTAGCCTAGGTGAGGCTAGAATGTCAAGGAAAATTTAAAAGGTCTACTATCGATGTCACGATGTTCAGGCAGTTCACTTGTATTACAAATTGTGCTTAGGAGGTAAATTGTACACTGGTCACTACGTAAGAGGCTGCCGTCTGAGAGGTCGGTTCGCCTTAGAGGTCGCCTTTCCTGAGATTTTTTCTCTCTTCAAAAGTCACCTCTAGAGACCAGTTCAGATACTCAGTCTGTGTAAGAGGCAGCTTTTCTTCACATGGCCAAATTCTTTGAGAATTTCATTTTGTAATTAAAATTACTTCGACACGCCTGTAGTAAGATGACACAAACGTTGTCTGTACAATGATGAACATGCTTAACTGCGATACGTGCACATTTATTGTTGCCTACTTTGATGTCACTCAGGAAATAGCGGCTGTCAGATTTAGTAAGGCAGTGGGGGGATTAAGCGGCAAGGTGTTGACAGCTGATCCGTTGTGACAAGTGTACCCTGCTTGAGTAACCCGGCAAACAACAAAAGCCGCACTTTTATTGCTGCTTTGATCTCAGTCACAAAACACAAGCTGTGAGATCTAGTGGCGACTTGTGCCAAACTGTTGGCCAGCGTCCATCTGAGTTCATGAGTCAAAGGCAAGCGACTAAGCAATTCAATGAAAGGCATGCGATTTCGTCAGACATTATGCAGTGTCTAGATAGATCATAAATGCCTTCCCCTTCCTATGTATGCATGTTTCCTGTGATTTGGGGTGCAGGGGCATGTATAAATCGTAAGTGCCTCCCCCTTTGACTGCATATTTGCTTCCCTTCATTGGATGTTTATTGAGTTCTTTTCATTGGCTTACACTTTTAAGCCAATCAATGAGGCTTGTGTAAACACCAGAGACATCGATTCATGGGGATGGGAGTACATATTATGGTATGACCAGTTACCTCCCATGAACTAAATCTAAGAGGCTGCCCGTCTAAGAAGCCGCCTTTTTTTTTTTTTTTGTCTTCCATGGACCAGTCTCTTAAGCAGAGACCACTGTACTGCAAAGCAGTAAATAATACAGGTACAACAATTTTTTCTCTCACAGCATTAAATGACAAAGCAACTGATCTTGTTGATGATGATGCTGTTGGGCATTAGAAACACAGCAGTGTCCGCAGAATTTTCAAAGGTTTTGCATGTCTGCATGGGCATTTCTACAATACTGGAGGAAATTTTTACAGCATAACATGGATGCCCACCCTTATTTTCTCAAAATAACATTTCGTTAAATTTTCCTCTGCTTTTTTCATCCTGGATCCATGAGAGTTTATAAAAGAATAATTGAGTTCAGAACAGGCTGGTAAACATTTCTGTGAGTGGAAAGTAAAATCACATTTCAGTGCAAATTATGGTTTGTATTCAAACCAAGGCCAGCAGATTATATACTTGAAAACAAAGGACAATGTTGTATAGAGATGCAGTCTTACACTGTACCTGGCACCAATAAATTAAATGTGTAGCTACTAGTCGTATTATACTGTACAATGAATGGTTCTTTTGTTGCCTATGATCATAGCATGGTTTGTTGCCTATGATCATAGCATGGTTGAGTTGTTTGAATGTGTCTACCAAAGTAAGGACATCAGAATTAAGGATAAATATTTTCAGGGATGTTTTTTCACGAAATGAGAGAAAATCTTGAAGATTTACATCCCTGACAGTTTACAAATATTAGTTCTTGAGCAATCCTTCAAAATACACTGGAAACTATACCTTTGCATAAGTGAAATTTGTCAGGCATTCTATTCACAGCAGAATGCATGTATTTTACGTATTGACTGTGCGGTGACTGGAATTGATTGACTCATTATTTTAATTTTTAAAGAGATAAAAACTGACAAAAACATTGCATTTGTTCCTGGAAATAGTTTATTTCATTAGAATACTTCTTTTGGGGAAAAATTAATCCAAGCAATTTTTAAGCATATAAAAAAGGATTTTCATTAATTCTAATACCTTAAGAATGCCCATGCAGTCTTCAACGATTTCAATGTGTCAAGAAAATTTTTTAATAAAGTATGCAGACAGATTTGGAATTAATCACTACGCCTTAGAAAGATCCTTAAATCAGACAATTTTATTGCCAATTAATTCCACAACTATCAGGGTGTTTGTCAGATTTTTTTTTTTTTTTATGTGCTTGGTATAATTTTTCAGATATTTACCCACCTAACTTACACAGACGTATTAAATCTACAGTTGGAAAAAAAACGCCAAAAAAACACTTCTTATACATACTTTAAAAAGAGCCATGAATGGACCAGCAGGTATGAACAAAAGAAAGGGAATGGGGGAAGAGGAATCCACCATTTATCTCTTAAAAGAAGACTGCTCCCTCTACTAAAGGAAGAGCCAAAACATCAAGAGCCAGAAATGGCCTCAGGACAACCCTATGAAAGAACTTCTGGCTCAGTATACTTGAAAATATTCTTTTAATTGAGAAACTGTGGTGGATATAATTTTTTGTATCACAAATATGAACTTGAAATGATGTAGAGGAATGTACCCCTGCTTAAAACCTGTTATGATTTTTTGAAATAAATTGCTGAGAACCAGATACAATGCCATAGCAGCTTACTTTATTATTTTTTTTCTAGATAGGAAAGGTGATTTAAGATCATCTGCCTTTGATGCATGTTGTGTATATTTTTGATTGCTTCTCCAACCCATTACAATTGTTTCATGAGAATCAACATAAAACCTGAATGAATAAAACATCATCCCTAAACCATTTTGACTTTGTGGGAATGATTTATGAGATAATGATTGGAAAACATGTATCAAAGGCAGAACTACATGAGAATGAAATGAGGATGAAAATGGAACCTGAAATACCTCTATTACCTGCCGATGCCTCTCAAAATTATTTTTGGCATCATCAGGTTTTGTAGGAGTGCTTGGGTTGGAATCTGGCTTGTCCCGAATTTTTTCCATTATGAAACTATTGACTTGTCTGACCGCATCTGGAGAGCCCATTATCAGACATATACGTTCTGTTGTACCTGTAAGGAAAATCAATTTATTGAAATCCATCTCATAAAGCAGGCATGTTATTGTGTCTAAAAAGAGAAAGAGGGTGAAGATGGAAGAAGATGAGTGAAAAATAAAATAATTGGCATCTACTATCAGCATGAAACTACATGTAATAACTGCTTGACTTATGTTACAAATGTGAGAAAATGTGTGTAAAGAGCATTTTTTATGACTCATCATCGCGTTTGTCACTGGCATTTGAACTTTTTGGTCTTCAGCCCAAGTGCCTTCCTCTTGACCATGACGCCACAAAATTTATGCAGGAGATGGATCGAATAAAATCCCTTGAGGGTTAAAAAATGAGTAATAAAAGAGGAAAAATATAATCCTGCAAGACTCACAAGGCAATTTTAGGGGCTATGCGAGTAGAATATTTGTACCAAAAAGGTGTCTCTAAATACAATAAAATATACTTTGAATGAAGATAAGAAATTATTTTCATACTTTAAAGGCCATTTTTTTCAAAAAAATGCTTTTTTCACTGAACCACAAAAAGTTTTAAAATATCAGAAAGTGTTAGACCTAGAATTATGAAACTGCATGCTTGTTGAGTAACAACAAGTATTATTAACTGGCTAGAATTCACAATTTTTAAATGAATAGGTTATTTGTTTAAAAACAAAAAAAACCAAAAAAACAAAAAGCGTGAAGTTTGATCGAAATCAATGCCTCAAGTTTGACTTTGAATTCTGAGGCATATATAAAGGTCAGGAAGATGTAAGGTAGCCAGTTAATATTTGTTATGATTAGACATTATATTAAACTGAGATTTTAAG
>JBCJKF010000001.1:125946-137365 GCA_039654545.1 Plocamopherus ceylonicus
AAGTGATGATTGTAAGCTTACATTGGCAGCAGACTGTGTAATATTGACAGCTGTATTTTTATGTGGTTATGATTTGTTTTGATCATTCTCTTCCAGGTGGCAGGCAAAGCTAGGAAGGAACTCTACACTGGTCGCTGGGATGTCATGCTGGACAAAGCATCTAAGTGTCTCAATAGACTGATTGAGATTGCAGCCCGCAAGAAGCGGAATTACATTATTGACCAGGTAGGGTTGCCATGAAATGTCTCAGTCAATATTTTTGTTCCCTTTCCAATACATATGTATTGTAGCAGCTCTGTGCATAATAAAGTTTACAAGGTCATTCATTAGGAGTAAAGATCTGAGTCATATTTATATTTGAGTCTGTATAAGATGGATTTTTATGAAAATGGACAAGGGAATACAGCACCAAGGAATCGTAAGTGGAAATTTTATGTACACTCAGGATCAGGAAGTTTATGTGAAGGAGGTGTTTGCTGTTTTGTGTGTCATGTGCTTTTAATTGAGGCAAATTTCAGTGTCAAGCTTCACTGTTTTCTGGAGCAGTATTTCTATTCTTGCTTTACATTTTGTAACCAGAGCCATGGAGAAGTTTTTGTTTCAGATTTATTTTATGTTTTTGTTTTCTTTCGTTTTAGTAGCTTCCAGTTGGGGGGGGGGGGGGGGAGGGGTTTTTCTTTTTTGGATAAATTTTTCTGATGAATTAACACATGTATCAATGTTTAATTCACGTTTATTGACATAAACATTGTCAGATGTTGTGGAAGTGAAGCTTTGATGTAATTCATCCATAGAAACCTGACATAAGAATAAAGAGTGACATTTAAGGACATTTTTGTTATTTTGAATTCATATGGATTTGAGAAATTGAGTAACTTTTATTGGCTGTTTGATTTAGCCTTCTTTCTTCTTTTTTTAATCGAAAAGTGATAGCATTTTACCATTTTACTACCTTTTATTTGATATCTTTCAATACAAATTTAAGTATGATCTATGATGAGGACCCATTCAAAGGGAAGTTTTTGCATTTTCTACCATCATATAAATGCACCTTCAATTTTGCTGAAAAGGATGGATCAACTTAAATAATTCAAAGGAAGGGAACAATTGGATTTAAATGTAAAGGTGAAAGCATCTTTGTTGTGATCCTGTATTTGTCTTATTGATGGATAATTATTGCAGTAATTTTATCCGAATCACAAAAAATTGGGAGGCTGTTATAATTTAATTTTTTTTTATCATAGAAGCAGGAAAATCTGTCCTTTTTCAATTTAATGTGACATGATGAAAAAGTGAATGTCAATAGGATTTAATTCGATACCCGAGTCATGATTGTTTTCAAATGCCAGTATTAATTGCAATGAATTCTTAATGAATTGTACAAAAGGGATTCAAGAAAAAAATCGAAAGCAGACGTCAGGAGCTTTGGCAAACATAGATCATATCATGATGTAAATGTTAGATTCTCCAAATGTTGAGATGCTATTTACAGTTTCAAAAGAAAAAGATACATTAGAATCTTGGACAACATACTCTCTTTGGATTGAAAAATAAGTATATCTAAGCTGTGGTACATTGTAACTCGAGTTTCAAATGGAAGTCATCCAGTCTGGGTTTTTTTATTAATGGGCATTAGTCCTCTTATTTCTCTAGCTTAAACCGTTGTGAACTGGATCTACACAGATGAAAAAACACTTAAAGGTTAGAACTGCTAGTATTGATTTGAACTTTGACCACAGAGGAATGGATGAGAGTAAAAATCGTTGTCAGTTGAACATGAAAAGTCATTTAAGTCATAATGTAAAGCTTTCAATTGATTTTATTTCTTTTGCGACTGTCCTTTCATTAGACCACATAAAACTGTATTTGGTAGAATAAACCAATCGACACATAGTAATTAGCCCCACGTCCTACTTTTTGACATCGTATTGGCCACGGAAATATAGACATCTATAGCAAACGATATGACCAATGCCACCACACCAAAGGCAACAGGTGCCCGGTTACAAGCATTTCTGAGAATGAGGGGAGACACGAGGTAAAAGTGTGAACAGCTGGTCTGCCATAGAGGCAAACATTCATTTTGTAGTACGCAACTAGTTGCCATTATGATACCTCGAAGAATGCAGGGGAAATGTTCGTCAAGGTGTGAACATCTAGTCTAGGGAGACTAACTGAAGTCACTTGCTCATAGATATAAAAATGACTAATAAATGGGCTCATTGACAGAGAGCATCTACTCCTGGCTATGCAATTGTTCTCTTTGATATTATGGAAAGAAAGTTTGTTGTAGAAGAGATATTTTATGTCAATTGATGCTCGAAAAGTACATTTTCTAGTAGGGTACATTATGGACCAGGGAATTTTAAAAGAACCTACCATGGGACTTGCAAATGGGAAAAAAATGTACTTTGTAGGCGATTGCATTCCGGTTACCATGGGAAACCAAGCTAATCAATCAGATGACACTTTAAGCGGAGTCTGAAGGAAGTAACTATGTTGCTACATCGAACCGTAGTCTTGATGATTATTGATGTTGCAAAAGGCAAGAAGGAAGTTAAGGAGCACGATTTTATTGGTATGGTTAGGAAAAGATCTGATTAGTTGATTGCATAAAAGTAAATGCTGAATACAGTCAAGGGCCTATGCGTCATAAGATGTATTCATCCATGCATTGGGTCGGCTGTTGATTACCTTCCATTAGTAATGTGACCGTACATGTGTGGGGATAATTTAGGGTAGATCCAGTGTACCAGTAATTAGAGTCATTGAAGCGTGTCGATGATATTTTATCATCCGCTCAACCATGTAGACTCAGACTTCAAACCACCGTGTTATCTTTTGTCATCTCCCTAAGATTGAAACCTACTGGTACCTCTCTCCTGAAACGGTGCTTCTTACTTGCGGGGACAAAGGTTTAGCCTAAGGGTCGCTAATGAACATTCAATATTGTTTTGGGCCGGCTGTAGGTTCGCTTCGATTGACACTCATTAGGCCTATCAATGCGAGAGTGAGTTTTAGTTTTCGAGTGTAATTGTGTGTAGGCCTAGTTGTGTAGTGTTGGCTAAGCTTAATCAAAGGTTGCAAATATTAGGCTTGCCCTATAACGCCACGTTTTCACAGCCCTCGTGTCATCTTTTGCCTCTCCTCCTGTCTAATCTGAACCTAACCCCCATCCCTTTTCCAATGATACGAACATTGACATTGTATAAACCTAAGTAATAATGGCTTTATACTAGATCTAGTTCATGGGGATAGTGTTAGTGTTGTTGTATGGGCTTAGTGTCGCCAGTTTAACAAATCGGGTGAAAAAAAAAGATTTAAGTGCACTGGTCAGAATTTGGTCGTTGTAACCAAAGTTGGCATGTCATCTTATTTGAGATTTTCTTACAAAGAAAAAGAGGAAAGTTGGTCTGGACCCCAAAAATGGTCACTGTGTCAGGAGTGTCACACTAACCGAGGTCGTGTTAAGTGGAGTGCACTGTACTCATAAAATTCTGGGAATGTCACATCAAGGTTCTCTGTACAAAGTTTTGATAGAGAATATTATTTTAAGGCAATGACTTCTTTTTTGGCTTCATTTTTACATCTTTGGATACTTTATGTTATGTGGTAATTGACTGATTTCGATATTGTTTATGCACCAATTAGGAAATTTGAATGGTGGCTACATAAATCAAGAAAAAGATTAGACATGGAAAATGCCGACCAAATCATGTTAGAAGCAGAACAGTGACTGATTAGGATTTTTCTGAATGTTTTAACGAAAAGTATAGTTGTTATGCTAAGTACACCTGCCTGGTAGGATTTTTCTTTGAAAAATTGCTAAAATCAAACTCTGACTGTCAAATTACGAATTGATTTCAAATTACTCTTTATTTTTGGCCTCATACATAATAATGAATTTATAAAATAAGTACTTAGGGGACTGATCAAACTGGAACGAGATTCTGTCAACCATTTTTGTATCTCTTTATTTGAAAATGAAGCAAAATCCCAATCATTTTTCACTAAGACGAACAAATAGAAAACTGGATGATTGCTTGTGTTATCGTGCAATGGTATTGAGTTATAATTAATCATATTGTAGTTTTAGCTTCAAAACAGAAATTGGTAGTAATTTATCTTGATAAAGCTGCTGAAATTGTATTGTAAGGCTCGAGTCGATGAGAATGTCCCGAGCTTCGAGCCGGGACTGACGCATCAACCATGTGGTTTTCCAGGCATAACAGGAAGTCGAAAGTGAGATTTTGAGTGAGACATAGCAGCGAATACAAAAATGGGACAGCTGGAACATTGAAAGCCAACTAAGGAGAAAACTACACTTTCGCACATCCGATCGTGCAAATGTTCATACCAGGCCTAGTTGATCATAGTAATGTTGACATAAAATAAAAATGCAAAGATAGATTGGTAAGAGAGGGAGGTCGCTGTTTACCATGAAAGCTCAACAAGCTCTAAATAAATGTCTGTTTTTATTGTTATTATTAATCTGCGTATTCAGTGAAATATTCATACAGCAGTCTGGCATTATTTTAACCCTGACTGTCAGACATTTTATTTTGATAAGATATCTGATGGATTGGAAGGAGGGGTCAATTGCCTTGGTATCGTGATTTTACCATTTTGTTTGCTCAGATAATCAAAAAATCAATTTGTCGTTCTGATACAATTAAACATTTATTTGAACTAAAAGATTATACCAATATTGAATACCATTGTCTTGGCAAACTGTCACTGTGGGTTGATTCTGCTTGATTGTAATGCCGAAAAATGCAGCACATAGATGTTTGTCATGGATTTGCGCGTTGATGAGAATACTCAGCTATCTGAGTTTGTCAGCTATTATGAAAACTTAAGACTATTCTACTGGCAGATCTTAATAGTCTTTAAACCAAGCAATGAAATCCAATGTCATAATTTGTAGGAAAGAATCACATTTATTAAGCAAAAAGAGTTTATTTGGTTTCTAGTTTTCATGCTCTATACATGTTTATAAAATACAAGTTGTGTGAATTACCTCTCGAGTCTGAGTGTTTTTTCAGTGTGATTCATTCGTTTGTGATGTAATTTTTATGGATTCTCTTTGCACTGTTGACTACGATATTTACCATTGAGCAACAAATTTTTGTTTGTAACAAACTCTACATATTTTGAAAATCTCTACCAGCCTTGTCTGCTTTTAGGGAATTACTAAATGAAGAAATTAGGTGATAAGTGCAAAAACCAATAATACTGGTGGATTAGATCATCTTATTAGGCTTTTATGATGATGCTTGTCTACTTGTATCTTCCCTTGTACAGAAAAACTTGCTGTCCAATCTTTTTATCATAGGAAAAGCTAAAATTCCAGGTGTTTTTTTGTTTTTTTTTTTGTTTTTTTTTTAAAAGAGAGCAAAAGAGCATTTTGACACATGTTTAGTTTAGTAAATTGGCCATGATCTGCGATTAGCTGCTCAGTAGACGACAAAACCCCAAAACCTTTGATTAGGGAAATTCACGCTTTTATGACGGGTCACGATTGACCAAAAGCAAAATATTGGCAGTAATAATGTCTTGTGATGTGAATCAGGTTTGAATGTAGTATGGCAGGCAGGATGCAAAAAAAGAGAATCGATGGTTTAAATTAAAATAGCAATTCAAGGTAATTTACAGAATAACCTTCAGCAAGAATAATTTGTTATTAAGTACAATTACAATTGGAAGAGTTGGGGAACTAGTTTTCTACCGTGGAAAATGAATTAAGAGATGAAAGGACTACATTTTTTTGCTCTTCAAATTCACTAAGCCATCAGGGTGATCAACAAGTACCTTTAATTTTCATACACCTTTGTTTACAAGGTCTGAAAAAGGACCTGCGGCTGAAGAGTGAGTATTTGCTTGACAGCATGAAATTTTTGAAATCTTTAATGCATATGGAAGAACAATATTTGGCAATTCTCAAATCATAATTCGAGAGTGGAATCTGCATCTGGCATTTGTTTGAGATATACACAAAGAAGGTGATGGTATCGGCCTTTAATAAAACTCTGGAATTTGCCTCAATTTTGTTTTTGTTCATTGTATGTCTTCTATTTTTGATATTTATTCATGTATATCTGTTCATTTTAAGTGTATGTCTGTTCAAATTCTGTATGTTTGTTCATGTCAGCTGTATACATATGTATCTGTTCATTTAGCCAGGCTGTTCAGATTTAGGATCTTCATGTTTGGCCGCTGGTTATTTATGATGAATTTTGCTACCTTAGAGCCTTAACCTGTGACCAAGTGCCTGTTAGAATGAAAAATGTTCAGTGTTCTTATATGAGGCATAATGCAAGTGTTATATCTATTTTGTAAAGGCTTTTACTGAAATGGAAGGTAGAAAGTAATATATTAAAACATACTTTATGTCATTCTTCTCTACTCAAGTTAGAGCAGGATTTGTATTTTTAATTTTTTGTTGAGTTTTACAGTTATTTTTCAAAGTTGAATGCATATATAATCTCTTGTTACTCTGTTGTATTTAACCAAATTTTTCTGTTTCAGCTGTCTTCTCATATTATTTTTCTTTCTCTTTAACACCTCTTCCTCAGTATTTTCTGTCGTGTTAACAACTATCTTGACAGTTTCTTCATTTCCTATCACTCCTTTTTAAATGAAACGCGTACATCTGTCCTATCTTAGCCACTAGTTTTAAGTGATGGGTAGTTTTAGCGCTGAACTCTGAATCCCATCCAAAATAATGCATCCATTATCTTGAAGTCTTTGCAGATGAATTTATGCTGACACTGAAAATCAAATGTTGACATATTGGATTGAAAAAAAGAGTGAGGAGGAAGGAAGCCAGTTATTTATGAATGAATGTTATGGAGCTAATGTGCTGGCAAAATGGCTGCAAGACGTAGCTGAACAACTCACCCAATTAAAAAATTTTCTTTATATTCTGTTGCCATGCTAGACAAATGTGTATGCATCAGCCCGGAGACGTAAAATGCAGCCTTTTGAAGGTTTCCAACGCAAGGCCGTCGTGGTCTTGCCTGCAGATGAAGAGTTCAAAAATCGTGTGAAGCAAAGAACAGAAGATGAAAGGAAGGAAATTCCCGAAAGTGCAGTTCTTGAGATGAAAGGTAATGATCTCTGCATCGATGGAGCAGTCTACTACCTTCAATGAATGTGATTGATTAAACATCATGTCCAACGTGAGAAAATACAATGAATTGAAATGTGGAGGAAAATGGTCGAGGCAGGTATTCCGCTCTTAGGGCAATTAAATTATTTCAATGTCTTCCAAGAGGCCACAAAAACTTCTTCTCTGGGTTTGGTGATTTTTGATCACCATCTTGGGTATCTATAAATCTTCTTTGCGGGACAGCTTTACCGGCCTTTTAAATGAACTTTCTTTATCTGACCTTTCTTTGAATGTCCATTTTGCTAATTGTTCTGATTTTTATTTCAGCAGCAGGTTGGTATATTTGTATTTTCATATCCCTCTCTCCCTTTGCTTTAGATAATCACTATTGCACTAAAAATGTATGTCCTGATGATGTTTTTATTGTAGTTTGATAATTGCCTAGATTACGGGTTTTTACTAGATCACGTAAAGAAACTTAAACACTTATGCAGGCTGCAAAGCATGTGAGGATGAATATGATTTTGTTTTATTTGCTACATCTTATGTGCAGTAAATGCCAAGTGTCCTGAATTCAACAAATTATGCAATGCATGTGTCATCTGAAATCAATTCTTTGATAACAGGGAAATTATCTTATATATCTTCAAAGAGGGTAGAATTAAAAGTTTGCTCTAGATTAAAGAAGGAAGCTTTAAAAATCTCTCTCACCTATTTTAGACAGTTGTAAGAAAAATCTTTATTTTTACTCACCATTTCAGAAAAGTGTTTTTTTTTCTTTTCATGACAGCAAACTTCACCCTTCCTGAAGCTGGACAATGCTTTGAGGAGATAGAATTCACCGAGACAGAACCTGCTGAAGATGAAAGGGAGAAATTGATTGAAAAATATCGTAAAGAAGGACGTGATGCTTTGCCACCCCCAGAAAAGCGATTCCGCCGTGACAACAGGTTTTATGACAGTAAGTAAACTGAAAGTATTTCAGGCTCTATTGCCAGCTGCACTTGCTTTCCATACAGTTAAAATATTGGGTGTTTCACAGAAAAGGACTTGCAAACATTTCCGATAATTTTTAAGATGTGGCACTACAAATTTTAGATCTAACCTTTGAAAGCAGCTAAATGGAAGTCCCAGAAGACAACTAAATGGATGACCTTCTCGGAATTTAATGATACAGATCTATCATTGAAGTTGATATTACTAGTTCGTCGAAGACGGGGCGACATAGAAGGCCCTTTTAAAAGAAAATTTGTCGCATGTCTGTATATTGTGTATTTATTCCTTTGGTGAAAAGCAGTGTTCAAGAAATTCGTTTTTGGCCATGATTCTTTCAAGTCAGAGGGAATGGGATGAGATGGGTTTGGAACATTTCTGAGATATTGAAAATATTGTGAGGCTGTTGGGATAACATGTTTATGTATGATAGACAATTTTGCACTCGCCCCTTTCGGCCTCTTGAAGCTAATGCAGACTTCAGCATAAGTACAGGAGCGATGTGGTCATATTTGTTTTTTTTTAGTTCTTTTGATGACCTGTGCTGCTTTGTTCTGCCAATGGTTTTTTGTGGCAGTCGATAAAAGAAAAAAGAAAAAGAAAAAAGAGAGTTCAGTAGACAGACTGCCGGTCACCAGAGCATGGGTGAGCAGTTGGTGTGTATAAGCCAGTAAAGGCCTTATTCGGCAGATGCTTTTCAGGGTGGAGTGTTTTGTTCGATATACTTTGGTTATATGAGGTTCCATGGCGGTAGAAAAGAAAGCAAGGCTCCTCACAGTTTGGGAATTTATTATTGGCACTGATGCATACATTTTCCATCAGAAGATCTTTTTCCTGCATATTATGAGCTCTGTTGTATTATAATTCAGTTTCAACTTATAATTCTTTCTCATACAGAATGTGGCATAAATGAAATATCAAATGGTATATATGCCAATTGCATACTACTAAACATAGTCTGTGAACATAAGCAATATGAGATTGGGGGGGGGGGGGGTTACGTCTTCTTTTTTTCCAAAGAAATTGAATTTTATAAAGTTATGGACTCATTGTAAATGATAATGGATTGCATTATTAGAAGCTTAAATTTTATTCTTTGAAAAATAAAACCACTGACTTTTTAAAAAGCATGTCGAAACACCCTGCAGTCTTTGGTATTAGAGACCCGTTATATTTTAATAATGAATTGATTTGAGGATTGTTACTGGTACTATCTTTTATTTTTATTTTCAGACCGAGATTTCCGTGGAGATCGCCGTGGTGGTTACCGTGGAGGATTTGATCGTGATAGACAGAGCGGTTACAGAGGCCGTGGAGGTTTCAATTCATGGAGGTCTTACAATGACCGCAGAGGAGGAGGAGGTATTGAAGATTTTCTTTTCTTGCACAAATTTTTAAAGAGATTACTTCATTAAAAATTAATTAAAATTAAAATTAAGAAATATGCAATTTAAACAAACAAAAATTTTATAAAAATTGTTGTCTGTAAACTTACATTTTTGTCCCAAGCCCGATCACATTCCTGCACATTTTTTTTTATAACAACTGGATTTGAGCTGAGAAATTTTTTAGACATTGGAAGTTAATATTTTCAAATCTTTTGTACAGGTGGATACCGTGGAGGCTATCGTGATGACCGACGCCGTGATGACAGACGAGACAGTGGCTATAAAGTGAGTAAATGTTGTATTTATGCCGGCTATAGGATGAATGGGGGAGTTGTGGTGTTTTCCTTGTAATTAGTAAGTTTTGGTAGTTACATGGCGATTGTGGTGCGATTTTGACAATTTTCACACACATGTTTTCTCACAGTTCCTTGATGTCAGAGACATTTTAATTTACAGTATAACTCAGATAAAATGGCACAGAAAGGCACTAGTTCTGGTGGTAGGCCCATCCTTATGCTTGCCACAGGGACATCAGGCTTGGCTTGGGGATATTGTCACATCAACAGAAGTGGGGAAAGTTAGACTTGATTTAGTGAAAATCACGTATATTTTCACACAAAAAATTATCTAAGGGACAATAATGATGAATTTTATGCCTTCAGAGGTCGATTTGAACTGTATGATGAGTTTTACTTGTTTGCTAAGTCTTTTAGGAGAACTGTTTCATGAGTTTTACTTGTTTGGTAAGTCTTTTAGGAACACTTGTCTGCCAAAATTGGAAAATCGATAACTTGCCCCGAAAATCCAATATTCATTAGAGTACCTTGGCTTTGTGTTTTTTGTTATAAGGTTACGAGTATGTGAATTGAGTACCTAAGGCATACCTGCCAACGTAACGCCGTATCAATTAACGCGAAATTGATATTTTCAAGCGCGCCCGTGAATCGGCTCTTTTTGACCTGTTTTTAACGCTATTCGGTATTTCAGATTTCCTTCCTTAGCGTTAAACGGTTTTTAAATATTTCTTCTCGGAAGTCTTATTTTTATTTTTAGTGCTGCTGCAGGACAATCGGTAAAGGTATCTGATGGGTCCGATATATGTTGTATTATACACAAGCCGATCACCCATGCTAACGGCGGTCGTGTATTTTGCCGTCCCCCGACCAGGTGCTAAGCCCAACCGCTACCGGCGGGTCCCGTATTTTGGCGTTATGGCTGGGCGCTCCGAGGTTGCCGGTTTATTATTGTTCACTCATGGTAGCCAGTTGTAACCACTGTGATCGCGTCAAATGATCGCTTAAACCAATGAGAGCCGAGCTTTTATGCGTAATATGACATCAACATCTAAATGATAAAAAGAAATTGTACATAATAAATTTATATGTTTACTTCTGACCTTATAAGCGTTGCCGACATAGATTCACATATATTTTGATGAATTGTTGATATCTGGATATATCTGAATAGTAAATTTAAGCATTCGTTGTTGATTAAGATTTTGAAATAAGTCGTAATTTTTCATTTCGACCTTGAGAGTTTGGGCCTAGTACATGTATTAGTATGAACCAGATGCCCATCGTTACGTCAAGGCTAGCTGTAGCCACGGGCTTAAACTCGATCTGCCATGGGCCCCGGCTTTTGCTCTCTCTTGATCAAAGTCAGAGTGATGTTAAATCTAGATTTCGGCCTTTCGTTGCCTAGGGCTAATATTGTTAAATTCAAAGAGAGCGCTTTATGATAAAAGGTACACATTACATGCAATAACAACACGGCAAGGTCTACGTCACATTCCAGTGGAGGCCTCGTCTTGCGTCAGTGTGGGCTAGCATGGCAGGCTACGGCGGTCTTGAACACAGCGGAACTAGGTCAGGGGTTGATTTCGGGAGGTGACCGGCGGGTCAGTGTAGAAGATAGGTGGAGGGAGGAT
>JBCJKF010000002.1:48604-61914 GCA_039654545.1 Plocamopherus ceylonicus
TAGATAGATAGATAGATAGATAGATAGATAGATAGATAGATAGATAGATAGATAGATAGATAGATAGATAAATATAATATATAGATATGCAAAGAAGTGCTCTTGTAATTGTAATTAAGCAAAAAAGAGAAGGAATGCCATATGCACCAGCAATATGAGAGATGCATGATATAGTATATATAAGAAAATTACGTCAGACTATGTTTTCAAGAGTAAATAAACATGTGGTTCAACGAAATTGCTAGATTAGATACATGTAAACTGTTGTATAAAATCGTCAAACAATGTTAAAATGGAACTCGAAAGAAACAATGGTTATGAGGAAAAGCCCAACAGCAATAAACAAGGAATGACGGAACACAAGGTCGTGACTTTGAAATCAAGCCAAATATAAAAGTATAAAAAACTGCTTGTAAAATGCATAGTTGATGTCATTTTTTTGCGGGAAAAGTCTTCAAGGATGGTGTTGCCAAATTACTGATGGGGTAGCGAATCGTAAAACGTTTGTGGATGCTGTGGCAAAACGTGCTTCATACGAATACCTTGTAAGTCGTGATATTTTAGAGCTGTGATTTTCAGCTTGTGTTTAAACATTGGCTGCCAATGCCATGTTTTCTCTTCAGAGGACCATTGGCTGCCAATGCCATGTTTTCTCTTCAGAGGACCATTGGCTGCCAATGCCATGTTTTCTCTTCAGAGGACCATTGGCTTCCAATGCCATGTTTTCTATTCAGAGGACAGCCAGGACGACAGCAAACTCCAGTACTCATGCCAGTCAAGTTTATACTGAATTGTGAGATGTCCTCCCTCGATCATTAAATACCTATATGCACACACATCTCATACAGTTGCATCTCCTGCTTTCTTCTCTGGCCGAATGGATTTGACGAAATCCCCTCCAAGTCGCATCACCTCTTTGTACTCAATTTCTGTGACCTTATATGGCCCTGTAATTTGTTTTGCCAGTTGCATGCCTATGTTGTAATGGTGTGGGACATAGAGGTCGACTTTTAGTTTTCTCTGAGATTCTCTCCATTGTGCTGTGCATTGAATCGCACTTCATTTGCGTGTATCCCGTGAATTTTCCCATGAGGGATGAATAAAGTCTAGTTGAATTGAATTGAATTGTCCAGATGTGAGAAACTGATGCTCTATTATTTTATAATGTTCTTTCTTAGCTCAGCTGAAGTAGAACATTTGTCACATTCGCGCACTTGTTTTGATATCCACATCTGTGGCTCCATAAAATTAGCCTCTTCATCCCAGCATTGGCCTGGAGATATTCAGAGAAATGTTAAAGTGCAAAAATGCAAACACTTGGCTCAATAAATCACCGTTTGTTTAATCGAAGACATAACAGTATCCTTCTCTGGTATTAAGATTGAAGTATATATCATGTTGTGTAAATCTAGAATCCAGATAGATGTTGTTGGATCTCACTCTCCCATTGCCTTGTCTTTCGCCTTTTCGTTTTGAGCAGATGTTTTCTTGTTTATGTGCTTTTCGTGTACCAGTTTGTCCATTTTCCCGTACATGTATTATAGACATGTATGGCACTGGTCTTTTCTGGGGATGTGGAGGGCCATATATTCAAGTTCTTGAAAGCTTCAGTGAAATACTTCCTGCAAGCTGCACGCATATTGGCATTGGTGCACTCCGTCACATAATCCATAATAATATGTAGTAATCGAATGCATTTTCCTGGATGAATGAATTTCATACCCTCATAACTGGGTTGCTTTTGGGAGTAATGAGATGGTACTGTGGGTATTGCTTGTAGCCAATCTTCCTGAAAATTCTTGTCTGCGGCGGTTAAAAGTTTAGTCGATTGTGGGTTTGGATTTTCATGGCTTTCCTCTTCTTGCCTTTCGCATTCCTTGCCATACCCTAGCCAGTTGCTAATCGTTTTCACGCTCAACCCTACTGTCGCAGACTTGTTTTTTCTCGCCTGTTGAGTTTCTGAGAAAGTAATTGTAATTTTGGAAGTCAATGTGTGCGCTGACACGAGTCCTGCCTTGAACTGCTTTTTGGCCACTTCTTCAGCGTGCATTCGAATGAATGTCTCCCTTTCCTTCCAGCTGCCCATTTTCCAAAAGGTGTAAAAAATATTGCGTCTTTCTAAATTCTTAGTCTACAGCTGAAAAAGAGGAACAATGACGAAAAGAAGATTTTCCACATGATTCTGAATTGCAGGTTGCCTCCGTTCTTCATACAGGGATTACTGTTACAGGTTATGATTGTGAAATGAAACAACTTAAGGTGGTTGTTCTATTAAAGGATTTATTTGATAATAAAATTCATCTGCAAGCATGCAGGTAACATGGAGGACAGACAACATAACAACAACGAACTGGAAGAAAAAAAAATTTACATACAACAAAGCTCCTCGTAGTGCTGAGGTTACTCCACACATTATTTTCATACTCAACACCCTCCCATAAACTCAGCATCTGTGGCATGTCAAATTTAAATTGAAATTAAAATGGCTTGATTTAACCTTACTAAACAAAGTAATAAGCTTCAGAGAGTATTATAGAATGAATACTATTAATGTATTATGCATTCAATAAGATAAAAGGGAGTGTAATCCACTTTTAACGTCACAATTATTGGGAATGAAGAAAAGGAAAATAATAAAATAGACGATTTTCATCATTTGAATGACACATAAAATCCATGTAGTTATCAGGAAAATTTTAGAATTATATTTAAACAAGGCTTTGAAGAATCTTTAGCTTTAACTTAAAGAAATAAAAGGTATTAGCCTATTAATGAAATAGGGTAAAATGAGAGGTATACTATTACAATCATTGACATTGTCACTTCATGATGTGACATGTTTATAAAGTACTATGGTATTGCGATAACCATAAACATTTAACATTGGCAAGTTGTAAGAGCACCTTATTTCAGACAGCAATTTCTGGAATTAACCCATTATAGGAGTTTTAAACTTCTGATTTCTCATTCGAGATACTGGTTTAGTGAACAAGTCTGCAACATTGTTATCAGTAGATATGTATTTGACATTCAGTCTTTTCTCAGTGATTTCGTTCCTTATGAAGTGATATTTTATGTCAATGTGTTTGGATCGCTGGTGTTTGATTGGGTTTTTCGCCAATGCGATCGCTCCCTGATTGTCACATAGCAGGTTGAATTGGGTTCGGTTTAAATTACTTACTTCATTGAGAAAAGAGGTGAGGTATTTTCCTTCTTGTATTGCAGATACAAGGTACATGTATTCGGCTTCACAGGTTGATAAAGCTATTGTTGGTTGTTTTCTAGTTTTCCAAGAGATTACAGGGTCATTTTCAGAAATTCTAAAACAATACCCAGTTATGCTTTTTCTATCTTCACAGTTGGTCCAGTCTGCATCGCAGAAACCTGTCACCTGCAATGGCTCAGTGGATTTTCTGAAAGTTAGTTTGTGGTCAATTGATCCTTTTAGATACCTTAAAGTGTGCTTAGCCATTGTGACGTGACATATTTTTGCATCGCTCATATATTGGGCGAGTCTGGTTACTGCTTACGAGATATCTGGTCTCGTGGTAGTCATGTTGTAGATGAGTGCACCAACTATCTGTTTGTAAAGTGTCAGCTCATCACTATTGAGAATTCAGAATCATCTCCCTGGTCTAGGGTCTTCATTTGAGATGGTGTATATCTGGGCTTACATTCCTGCATACCGAACCTCTCGAGGATCTTTGCAATATAAATACTTTGTGACATGGTTATTTCTTCTTTGCATGTTTCAAATTGTATACCTAGAAAATGAGATTTTTTTCCCAGGTCTTTGATTTGGAATTTATCCTCAAATCTTCTTTTTACACATTTCAGAATAGAAGGCTCAGATGCAACAAGAATATCATCTACCCATACTAATATGAAAACAGAATTATCTGGTTTAAAATAAACACAGGGATCATTTGTTGACCTGATAAAACCTTCACTTATCAAGTGATTGTCAATTCAATTCAGTTCAATTCAATTCAAATAACTTTATTAATCCAATAAAATGGAAATTACAATGTGTGTCAAGCATACTGTTTCAATTTCTTCCGGATTGTTTCAATCCATACAAACTCTTTTTCAGTCTTTGTGCCAGATTTTCATCCTTTTTGCTCTTGAGTTCGAATCCTTCTGGCTGATTTATATATACATTTGACAGTCAATGGGTGCATTTAAAAACGCTGATTTCACATCCATTTGGTGGATTTCAAAGTCAAATTGTAGAGCAAGTTGAATAAAAATGCGAATAGAACTCATGCGAGTAGTGGGGGAGAAAGTCTCATGGTAATCAATCCCCTCAATCTGGGAGTATCCTTTCGCAACAAAGCGAGCTTTCTTGGCCTCATTTCCATCTTTATCTGATTTTATTCTGTATACCCTTTTACCGCCTATTACCTGTCGGTCATTTGGCATAGGAACAAGCTCATATGTATCATTCTCTTTAACCCTCTAGTGCCCAACCATGGAAATAATGATAGGAAAAATATGGCTCTGGGCAATATAGGTACAAATGATAAAAAAATAAGACATCTGAAGAAAAATTTCAAATTATTTAATTTTTTCATTGTCAAAATTTTTGGTCTATATTTGAACCGTCGGGCTCTCAAAGATTTGGTCTATATATGGACCATTGGTCAGTAACAGTTAATAAGGGATGTATGTTTTTGTGTGGAATTCCTTGTAACAATTTCTGTCCTTGTTGAGGCACAGATGTACTTTGCACTTCGAACAAAATACTGATGTTCTCCCCGAACAGCCTTTGTTCTTACATCTCTCCCTGGCGATGTATTCGGGGCAGTGGTTGATCCCGTCAAAGCGAATATCAGCGTTGGGACGAGGGACAGAAGCCTGCTGCTGTGGGCCAAGTAATCGTGTCCCGTCTTCAATTGATGGTCTGCCACGAACTTTCTCAACATTAATCAAGGCAGAGGCGATGTGTGTTATGAAGGCACAGAGAGGCATTTGAGACATTCCATAGAGGGAGTTGTGGCGGCGATATAGAAGCCAGGCAGTGACTACTGCCATGTTCAAGGAGTGGTAGAACAGGTACATATACCATCTCCTTGATTTGATTTTTCCCTTGTAGAGGGATGTGAGGGAATCGAGTAGGTCCACCCCACCCATGTATTTGTTATATGTCTTAACAATGGCTGGACAGTTAACATCTATTGTAGCTTTTTGTTTCTTGTCATACCTTTTGACCATTGTTACAGGTTCCGTGCCGACAACAGAGGAAATGAGATCTACTTTTTTGTTGTCATACCAGCGTACGGCAATGCAGTTTGAATTCATTTCCAAAAGGGAACTCATGCTCCCCCGACCCTCCTTCTTCAACTCCTTTTCTTCTTTCAAATTACAAAGCTGTAATCTGTTGATTCTCACAGTTCCAACGTACCATATTCCTCGTTTTTGAAGCTCCGTAACTAAAGCCAAGCTAGAAAAGTAATTGTCTGCAAAAACAATGTAATTTTTTTTATCATCCAAGTTCTTTGCCATGTCCAGAACAGCTTGACCACTACAACCCACTGGCGTTTTTTGCTTCCTTTCCGAATTTCCCTGATACACATCAAAGTCGTGTAAAAGGCCTTCACTCCTACAACGGGCCCACAGTTTGAAGCCCCACCGATGGGGTTTATTTCTGATGAACTGCTTTAATCCATGGTGTCCTTTGAATGCAACCATTATTTCATCAATACTCTTATCTGGCGCTGCCCAGGTATTATTTCAGCTAACTGCGCACGCAGAGAATCAATCCATGGTCGGATTTTCCAAACTCTGTCAGCCCTTTTGTCCTCCTCTGTTCGGCTTCTATCATCATTGTCACAGAAGTGGATGTGCCTTGCGAGCAACTCAAATCTATTTCTTGAAAGTACTTCACACACAGGAGGGTAGCGTGTTTCAAGCTCCCATTAGGCTCTAACTGAGTGCCCTTGCATCTGGCCCATTCTCAAATATATTCCAATAAACATCTCAAGTTCCTTTGTTGTTGTTTTCATTTGAATGCCACTTTTTTTCATTGCATATTCATTAGAAAATTGTCCTACATCCTGTAACACACTGTCTGTAATTAAGTCCTTGAAATATGCACATGGTGTCTTGTAGTTCACAGGCATAGGTTCAATCTTGCCTTTGAATTCAAAATCTACCGGGCCAATGTTATCATCTATCCACATTGGACCTTCAAAACAACTCAAAAGCACTTCATTATTAATCTCTTCTTGTCTTTCCTCTCGAGATTTATGCATTTTCTCTCTAAGGATTGCCAGAGGTGTATTGAAATCTTCATCACTTTCACTGCTATCATTTATGGCCTCGCGTTTTGCTCTCTTTTTTCGCCTTGGTGGTTGCAGTTCTTCATCAGAAGAGTCACTACTTTCATTTTCTTCATTTCTATGACTTGGCCCAGCTTTAGCTTTTTTAGCTTTCCTTTTCTGTTTATTGGATTTTGTCACGTCTCTGTCTTCTGGAGATGGCTCCCATTCACTCCCAGATGACTCGTAGTAGCTATCATCTAGTTCAAGGGCATCCAATATGTTTTCAACATCAGACTCAGAGTCCATCTATTGAGAAGAAAAGATAAAACAAAAAACAATTGCACCACTTAAAAGGAACAGAGAATTAAAATATATAGGGGGAAAGTATAATATAGCAGTCATTGATACCAAACATGTTCAGAGCTGTAAATATAATACTTTAAAATATAATAAAACATCAATGATTAAACATACAAAAACTCTTCTTCGAAAGACCCCTCAAAAATATTGTTCACTTTCTGCCCAATGGTCCAAATTTAGACCAAACATACTCATGGTACTGCCCAATGGTCCAAATTTGAATGCATGAAAAGTAACTATCCATGAAAGGCAATAAATCTATATATATTATAAATGTAGAACTATCATAAGAATAATGGACTATTTTGTTTATAAAACAACTAAATTGAAGCCTGGGGTAGCTTACCTTGCTTGGATGTCAATGGATAGTAAAAGGTCTGTCTGAAAATTGTTACCACACCGGCAGGTAGAACCAAAACAGGAAGTTGATGTTCAGAACCGGCGTGGTTTCAAACTGAATGGACCTTACTTTTATGGTCCAACTAAAGGGACATAACTGCTTAATAACAAAAATGTCTCATCATTCACAGGCTAGATTAAAATTGATAGCATTAAAAGTTATGGTCCATATTTAGACCAGCGGGCACTAGAGGGTTTTAAGAGATACTATTTCATTTTTCATAGCTTGTTTCCATTTTCCAGAATCATTACAAGAAATTGCATCTTTATAATTTTGTGGTACATCAAAATTTGCATTATGACAGTAATGAACAATAACATTCAATTTATTGTCATCTTCACAATCATAATCATCGAGGTATTTAGGTCTTCTCACTTTTCTTTTGTGTGAGACATTGCCTGTGTCGTTACGAGTTTCATTTGCAGTTTGAGTAATTTGACTTTTAGGGTCACTCAAAACTGTCTCTTGATCATCCTCCTCTAAAAGAGTTTCACTTTCATCACGACAATGTGGGTTCGAATCATCTTTCTCTGTTTCAGTTTCATTAATATTTTCTGGTTTATCATCATTTTCATGCATATTCAAATCAACTTTTGTTTTATGGTCAATAAGAATGAAACCATCGTTATTTGTATCATTGCCATTGTCACAATTATCATTGACATCAATAAATTTCACACATCTGATCTTTTTGACAGTTTGAATATCAGGAAAGTATACAAGATAAGCAGGGGTGTACTTATCGCAGCCCACGAAAATGCCTTTTTCTGACCTAGGGTCCAACCTTTTTGGGGTTCTGAATCAGAGCAAAGCATGTTTGACCAAACACATGCATGTTGGAGATATTTCGTTTCTGTTTTGTCATAGCCTCAAATGGAGTTTTGTCAATTCTCTTATTGATACACCTATTCCTAATATATGCGGATGCCATAACAGCATATGCCCACATAAATTTAGGCAATTTTGATTGGAGAAACAAACATCTTGCCATCTCGAAAAGTGCTCTCCAATGTCGGTCCGCCGCACCATTTTGGTGGGGGCTGTAAGGAGCACTTTTCTCATGATGAATAAGATTCTCAGTGAGAACAAAACTAAATTCATTTGAGATTAATTCCCCACCTTGGTCACTAGGTATTTTCTTTACTCTGCCAGATGGATTCATGTCAGATAAAATAATTCTTAAAAGCATGTATAGCATCAGATTTCTGTTTAAGAAAACAGACCAGTGCTAAATTAGAGTAGTCATCAACACATATGAATGCATATCTATATCCGTCTTTGGCTGTTGGTTGTACCGGTCCAGCCAAGTCTAAATGTACCAGTTCTTATGGCATTGATGCTTTCTGATCTGGATTTCTATTTTGAGTGTTACACACTTTTCGTAAGACACATGTTTCACATTCAAATTTAGGATCCTTATTGCCAGATATTTTCATTCCTTTAACATGTTTTCTCGAGTTTCAGAACATCACGGACGTTGCAATGTCCTAATACCGAATGCCACCGTGAAAGAGTGTTGCTCTGAATCTTAAACTGAAGCATTCACAGTACAGATTCTTGTGTTTTGCGATATCGAAGATATATCCATTGAAATTTAGAAATCCGAAATGATTTGTAAAATTCACTGACGCTCCTTCCTTTGTCATCACTGGAACAGTGATGAATATTTCGTTTGAACGATGGGACATAGAGTCCATTTTTCAGCAAAATATTATGTCCTGTACCCTGTTGGTCGGTAAGTTCAATCTTGGCGTCTCCTTGTGCACATGCGACGTTTTGGACATTTGTTCCATCTGCCAGCTGAATGATATGATTTTCGGGACAGAACGAAGATTTGAAACACACGAATTTTTCTTTGTCGTTGATAATGTGGACAGTTGCTCCACTGTCAACGAAGAAGTTGTTTGCAGACGAGAAGGAGTGTTGTGTTTCAGTGTTGAATCGAAAAACAAACTCATGAGTTGATGCATCATCGGGATGATGGTCCACAATCATATGTGTGGATTGGTTTGATTGATTTCGTTGGTATTGTTTGGTTTTATTTCTACGACAGTAACGTGTGTCGTGCGTAATTGAGTTGCATTTGATGCAAAATCTTGAAGTTGAAAATTTTGGTGGCTGAGATTGGCCAGCATTGTTACGAGGGTCACTTCTTTTGAAGCATTGATTGAATCATTGAATGAACACCATTTTGTAGACTTTCCTTTTTTATGTTGATATTGCTGTTGTTGTTTCAACTGCTTAATATTCATTACTGATGAATTGGTTAGCTCAGTATTGAGCTTGTCAGTGTCCTCGTAGTATCTCAGAAGCGTTTTAAATTCAGAGAATTTCATGGTGTCATCCTTTTGATTAATCACAGCCACAAACGGTTTATATGTGTGTGGTAGGGCTTTCATTATCATTGCAATTAATAAACTGTCACTTATTGTTTCAGCAGTATCACGCATGTCACAAAGTCAGTTAACAATTCGCTTCTTCCAAATTTTAAAAAGTAGGTTCAGTATATAATTTATATAATGTGATTATTCTAGGCTTGCCTTTAGGTAGGTAGTGATCCTTGAGAATTTTGAGAGCTGCCCTCCCATTATCTCGGGCGTCTCTGACGACTAGTGACAACGATCAATTATCTATGCACTGTATCAGTTCAGCAAACGCATTAGCATTTTTATCTTGTTTCCTGTGCAACCTCTTCAATTGTCATTGTTTTAGGAATTGATGAATGATTGAGTTGAGGTAGGTAACATACTCTTCAGCTATTGTCTGTTCTCTTTTACTTGGATGGTGTTCGATTGAGTGACGACTTAAGAAGTCAGCAGGATTGTCGAATCCTGGTCAGTAGCAAACGATACATTCGTATGGTGGTAACATACGTAACAACCAGCTTTCAATCCTTGGCAATGGCTTTAATTTGGGATTGTTGAAGATCACAGTTAATGGTTTGTGATCTGTGTGTATGTTGAATTTTGAGCCACAGATATAAACATGGAAGTATTCGCAAGCCTATACGATGGCGAGGGACTCACGCTCTGTTTGTGAGTATCCTTGCTCCGTTAGGGTCAGAGGTCAGCTAGCGAATTGAACTATACGACCTTCTTGGGTGAGTACCGCTGAAATTCCAATGGGACTCCCGTCCGTGTACATGTCCGTCTGTTTGTTAGCGTCGAAATAGGCTAGGGTGATTGCGTCGCTTAGTGCCTTTTTTTTTTTTTTAAACGTGTTGAATGCCATTATGTGTTTCTCAGTCCACTCCCATGGTGCGTTTTTCTTGGTAAGAAGACGCAAATCTTGTTTGAGCGATGTGTAGTGGGGAATATGATGAGCACCACAAAAGTTGACCATTCCTATTAAGCTGCGCACTTCAGAAGCATTGGTGGGTGTTGGTAGTTCTAGAATGGCTTTGATTTTTTCACGACTTGGGGTGATTCCATTTGCACTAAAGATATGTCCAAGGAATTCAATCGATTTTTGGTCGAATTTGCATTTTTTCCGTATGGATAGTAAGGCCTTTTTCACGTAAACGTTGAAACAAAGCTCGCAGGTTTGTATCATGTTCTTGTTGAGAGCAGCCATAACATGAGATATCGTCACTGATATTAACAACACCCTTGAGGCCTGTTAGAGTTTGTCGTATTTGTTCTTGGAAGATTTCATATGCTGAGTTGACCCCGAAAAATAAACGTCGATACTGGTATAAGCCTTTGTGTGTGGCGAATGTGGTTATGTATCGATCTTGAATCTTCATCCAATTCGATCTGATTGTATCCTTGATTTAGATCTAATTTGCTGAGGAATTTTGCTCCGGAAAGTTCTGTTTTCAATTCATCCAATGTCGGTGTCGCATGATGTTCACATTTGATTGCGGTATTTGCAGAGCGCATGTCTACACAAACACGAACCTTTCCAGGCTGTTTTGGTTTCGGGACCACGACAACAGGAGATACCCATGGGGTTGGACCAGTAGCCTTCTCGATAACTCCTAGTTCTTCGTTTTTTTAAAGTTGATTTTCGGTATCTTCACGAACGTGGAAGGGGACACGACGATAGTGCTGTGCTACAGGTTGAACGTGTTGATCGATGTGTAGTTTTACTTTTGTTTTTTTGTAGACAGCCTAAACCAGTGAAAAGATCAGAATATTCTCGTATGAGTCCTGGTTTGATGATACATGATTGGCTTGGTTGTTATCGATAGTGTCAATGAGCTTTAGGTCACGGCATGTCTGCCAGCCTAAGATGGGGCGTTCGTTATGATGAACCACGTAGATCTGGGCTTCGGTTGATGCATTGCCATGTTGGAGTGTGGCGTTGAAGACTCCTAGCACAGACATTTCAGATGAAGAACCATATATGCTGATATCTTCTTGGAGGACGGTTGCAAGTTAGGTTTTGGTTCAATCCTGTCAAAGTCTCTTTTTGACACGAGGTTGACAGTGGCTCCTGAGTCAGCCAAGAAGCGGAACTTACCTTCTCCCACTGTTACAAGGAAATGTGGAAGAGAGATGATGTCTTTGTTTGCTGTGAATACGTATTCGGTGTCGTCGCAATGTGATTCGCACTCATGAACCTGACTAACCGTATTGCTGATTGGTTCAAAGTATGTTTCGTTAATGACATGGACTTGGCTTCTTGGAGTTTGTCTCAGTGAGCAGGATGGATTTGATCGGTGATAATTTGTTGCCATTGATGTGCATACAGATGCGAAGTGGGGTAGTTTTTTGCATGACCTGCATGTTTTACCTCGTGCTGGACAGTTGTTTTGGCCGCCGTTGTGTGGCCACTCGCCACCATAGTTGTTACACCTATCACGAGACTGACGTCGTGGGGTTGTAATTTTCGTTTTAGAAGACGGGTTTCGATTCTGATAGTCAGATTTAGGCCTTAACTGGATAGCGTTGACCTCCGGTCTTGACATTTGCATGGCCTGTGCCGTCGTAAGTTGTAACTTGTAAGGTATGGGCATATAATAAAAGATCACCTTGCCTGATATCTTGACTGGATAACCCCTTTTCACGTGTTTTGTGAGACTTGCAACCAGATATGAGTTGCGATTTGATTTCCGCATCTGGATCATGGAATTGACATGTGCCTGACAGTTGTTTGAGTTCCGAATAGAACTCATCTACATGTATGTTGTCAGTCGATTGCACTGTGTATCGACAGACGTATCTTTGGTATTCTCTGTTCTCTGTTGCTCTGTGGGCTGAAATGGTTACTGATAGCGTCACATAGTTTTTGAAATTTAGACCCATTTTCAGTTGGTGTAACTTCTTCGACCGTGAAGGTGTCTACTGTGTCGTTTAGTTCGCCACCAGCGAACGTAATAAGGCCTTTTGTCTCTCGTCTCACTCGATACCATAACCAACATACAGGTTCTTGAGTCGAGAGACTCATTTCTGCCACCGCACAGCTCGACCCGGCGATGCGCAATCAAAAGATGGGTTTGCTGGTAAGCCCAGGGGGCTGACATGCTGATTTGATCTAATTGATGTTTTCTGTCGATAATATACTTACTTAGCCTTATAAAATTAAGAGACACATATATGTACTTGCGTGAGTGCGCCCACTCGTCGCCAATGTAGTGTTTTATTATAATATAATCATTGATGGAATACGGATCGGTTGGATGATGAATGATTTTTATTTCAGAATTTACAAAGATGGCGATGGCCGGTAGATGGATAACAACAACCGGAAACCATGATGCTAAAGTGAAAGTACAACTTGTAAACATAACCTGAGGGAGATAACTTCAAATTTAGAATATTACACTTTCGAAGCGCCATGACGATATATTGTATAAATCCTTGATAAACAGTCAGCTTTCACCAGCAAGGAATTCAATTACAATACATTTCTTGAATCGAAGGTTGTTGGAAGTTGCCACTATTCGTCAAAGAGGTGAAATTTTCACTCACAAAAGCCAATTGACTACATGCAATACCAATTTAATTGTATTCACCCCACCCCCATATTATTATATATATACCAGGTGACCTCCGAAAAACGCAACACTCGTTTGATGTTGTAAAATCATTATTAACAAAGATATTTTGATAAAACTTTACGGAAACCTAAAACAACTAACCGGATTGAAGATGTGAATATTTCATCAATTTTTAGTTGTAACTTGCAAAGTTACGGCACATTTTCTGAGTGACATCCGTTGCGATTCAAGCAGGTGATTATTCGTCTTCTAAAATGCTTTACCATATTCCTACATTACTCTAATGGAATAGCCCTAATGAACTTTGTGATTGCCTTTTTCACTCATGCAGGTTTTGAAAGGT
>JBCJKF010000003.1:0-11212 GCA_039654545.1 Plocamopherus ceylonicus
AACGACGTGCAGGTCATCATCCTGTCCAACCACCACCTGTTTTACTGCATGGGATACGGCAAGGACCGCAAGATCAATCCAATTGACGCGGACGCGTTGCGCGACAGGTTCCACATTATCAAAATGGACTCGGAGATCAACGGCGCGGGGACTGAGGAGGAGGACGCCGAGCGGTTCGTCAACCCTCATCCGGACGGGAGAGCCTGGACTGTCGCGTCAATAGTCCAGATGTCTGAGGAAGAAGAGAAGGAAGACGATCTCACGGACGGAGAGAGCAGCCTGGAGCCCGGGTTTTTCGAGAAATTGTTCCTCCACATCAGAGACTTGTTGGACGCGCACTTGAATCTGCGCAAGCAGGACGTGTGTATGTCTATGATAAGGAACAAGAGGTATCACGGGAGCATGTACCGACTGACCATGAAGACGACCGCCTCTCCGGCCAGCGACGAGACGATCGACACGTTCATTGAGAGGTGCGCCGAGTACCCGAGAGACTTCAAAAATTTGTTCAATTATGACCGAGACTATATTTCGGCGTTGGGCATGGCTGTCAGCTTTTACTTGGGTGACTTATTCAAGGCTAAGCGGGAGAGGAAAAGGTTGAGAGAGGAGGAGGAAGAAAGGGAAAGAGAGAAGGAGGAGAAGGTGAGAGAGAAACGGATGAGGATGATGAGTAGTAGTAGTGATAATATTGACAGCAGCAGTAGTAACCTCTGCACTTGCTGTTGCAAGCACAAACAGAACAACATTCAATAAAAAAAAAGAAACAAAACGCCACGTCTTGTCTTATCTTTATTGTATTGTATTGTATTGTATTGTATTGTGTAATATCGGGCAGAAGCTCCCGCGTGAATGATCAACAATATCGTTCTATTGAATGTCTCCGACTGTAGGCAAATCAGCATCTGGAGGCATCGGAGAGCATCTGACAGGCAGATTTACAGTTTGGTTTGCAGGGGAGAGCATCTGGCTGTAGAATACTCGACAGCTAGAGACATCGGAGAGCTTTCTGATGGTAGAAAAATCGGGCAGAGGCTCCCGCGTAACAGAACAACAATATCGTTCTATTGGATGCTTCCGACGGTCGACAAATCAGCATCTGGAGGCGTCGGAGAGCATCAGACAGGCAGATTTACAGTTTGTTTGGCAGTGGAGAGCATCTGACAGCAGATTTACAGTTTGGTTTGGCAGTGGAGAGCATCTGACAGCAGATTTACAGTTTGGTTTGGCAGTGGAGAGCATCTGACAGGCAGAAAATCGGGCAGAGCTCCCGCGGGACTGAACAACGATATCGTTCTATTGGATGTCTCCGACTGTCGTCAAATCAACATCTGTAGGCATCGGATAGCATCTGACAGACACCTCTGGAGACATAGGAGTACGTCTGACAGGTAGATTGACAACTGCTGGAGACGTTGGAACACATCTAACAGGTGGAAAATCGGGCAGACGCTCCCGCGTAACAGAACAACAATATCGTTCTATTGGATGGTTCAAATCGGCATCTGGAGACATCGGAGAGTATCTGACAGGCAGATTGACAACTGCTGGAGACGTTGGAACGCATCTAACAGGTGGAAAATCGGGCAGAAGCTCCCGCGTAACAGAACAACGATATCGTTCTATTGGATGGCTCCGACGGGCTCCGACGGTCGGCAAATCAACAGCTGGAGACATCGGCGAGCATCTGGCTGTAGAAAACTCGACAGCTGAAGACATCGGAGTACATCTGAAAGGCAGAAAAATCGGGCAGAAGCTCCCGCGTAACAGAACAACAATATCGTTCTATTGGATGGTTCAAATCAGCATCTGGAGACATCGGAGAGCATCTGGCGGTAGAAAACTCGACAGCTGGAGGCATCGGAGAGCTTTCTGGTGGCGGAAAAATCGGGCAGAAGCTCCCGCGCAAGAGAACAAAATATCGGTCTTTTGCGTCTCTCCGAGGGTCGGCAAATCAGCAGCTGGAGGCACCGGAGGTCATCTGGCGGTAGAAAACTCGACAGCTGGAGACACTGTAGTGCATCTGACGGCTAGAATGTCAGTCTGACTGGGTACGGAGGTCCATCGGCTGTCAAATCACGAGCGTCATCCTGGTTTACGCTGACGGCGGTGTCGAGCGGGAAGTCTGGCGGTTGTTGTCATTGACGTCAACGAAGTGGAGAAGACGATGACGGGCGAGCGGGCTGGTTTCAGGTAGTGACTCGTCATGACGACTGAACGACTGAACGACTGACTAACCGGTGTACACAAATAGTATCGGCGCGCCAAAAAATAATTGAGAAAGAGTGGCGAGACGGACCGACGGCACGTCTGCTCGCAGAGATCGACAGCGGGACAACTGACGCTATCTTCGCGCCCACGGGCTTATATACCCACGCCGCAGGTAGATCACGTGACCGCCAGCCAATCACCTGCGCCGCGAGACGAGTGACGTCACCGTTCGCGACGCGTCGACCAATCAGGACGAAGCGATGTTAGCATTTCTTAGCGATGCGAAGATTTCCTAACATCACGAATAAATATTAGCGCTGGGTTTTTCCACACGCTACCACTTGACCAATCACAGGCGAGCAATGTTAGCATCTCTTCGCACCGCGAAGATTCCCTAACATCGGCACGTGTTTACGCATAAATTACCGCCAATTTCGAATTCCGAAGTTAGCATTTCTTCGCCACGCGGACAGACGCTAACATTTGACCTACTTTACGGCGTCGATGCTAGCGTCTCTCCGCGGTGCGAAAATTCCCTAACATCGACACGTGTTTATGCATAAATTACCGGCCTTTTCGCATTCCGAAGTTAGCATTTATTCTCACCGAGAAAAATTTCTAACATTTGACCTAAATAAGCCGCGTCTTAGTGACCAGATATTTTTACCGAGATAAATTTCTAACATCGCATCCTGTTTACATCCTGTTTGTGGCCAATTACGCATTCCGAAGTTAGCATTTCTTTTCATTGCGGACAGACGCTAACATTTGACCTAAATAAACCGCGTCGCTGTTAACAGATATTCTCAGAGATAAATATCTAAAACATTTGCTCCTTGATTCTGCATTCCGAAGTTAGCATTTATTCTCAACGCCGACAGACGCTAACATTCGACCAACAGAAACCGCGTCTAAGTTGCCTCACTGTGGGGAATCCCAATAATTACGTCACATTCAATTGACGAATCGGATGGAAAGTCGTTAACTCGTCACCGCATTGAGAAGAAAATCTAACATCGTCTTACACATAAATACGCGCCGCTCTGATGACTGGTTCATTCATCTTCTGCCTGTGAGTCGAGAACATACTTCCTACTTCACACACACCATCATCATGGAGGTAACCATGACGTTCCGCGCTGGTCTCGAGGGTAACAGTGATTACAGAATGACTCTAGAAGAGGTACCGAAGAAGACTACACGCGAATCTATTACCGCCGCCTCTTCAAAAAAAGACGACCTCGATGACTGCCCAATCGCGGCGAAGCAGATGAAGATGACAACCACCAGCGAGAATGAGACTACTCAACCCGAACATAGATTCCCGCTGGTGCTCTGGGATACACAAGACCCCGCATTCGACGAGGAATTTTTCGGCATCTTCATCAAAACGCCAGGACTCAAACCAAAGCGGGGTAACGACCACCTGGTCGACAATGCCACGCTCTCCGTACAGCTGACCCCCGAGACCCTGCAGGTGAATGTAGATCTCAACCATACGGTCTACAGCTTCGACATCAAGAAGTTTCACTCCCTTGTCAACCCGGACCTCAGCCAGTGGAAGGTGGAAGACGACCAGGTTGTCGTGCGTCTCAGGAAGCAAGACCCAACGTTCAAGTGGTTTCCCATCGTCCAGAAGAGGGGCCTGGACGCCCACGACGACGACGACGACGACGACTGAACTGTTAGATTAACAGACAAATTACACGAGGACACAAACAAGACAATTCACAGAAATAAATAAATTGATATTACAATCTGATTGTTTGTTTATTGTTATTTTATTTTATTCATTGTACGAGTGGATGTTTCAGTTCGATCAGTTCGCGATATCGTCCTGTCAGGTTGAGCACTCCGTTTTCGAGGTGGAAGTTGATTAGTTCAGTCATTGTTTGTTTCACCGCTTGATCTTTTGTGATGAAATATACGCCATGTCGTCTGTGAATTATATACGTAATTATCCGCCCTGTGAACAACACACACAAAGCGGGTCTTCTTTTCTTCATCCAATACCAAAGAATGAAATCACCATCGCTGGCATCACTTTCCTTGAATAGTCGAATTATGTCTTTGTCTGCTTCACAATCTGACCAGCCGGCGATCTTACACAACTCGCCCCGAGTCTCCGCTCTCGAAAATTCTCTCTCAGCCATGACGCAAGACCTGTTCCGGTGTCTGACCGAAAATACACAAATAACCCTAGTCCGCGGTGGGCTCTGACCCGGATGGTTGAACTGCGTTCTCATCCTCGTCACCTCGCGATCTCGTTGTTGTGAGAGCACGGTCGGCATGTATGTTAAACATCATCGTCATTTAAATCACGGAATATATCCCGAGTTGGAAGTGTTATGACGGGTGTCATCGCCATTACATCACGGAATATATCCCGAGTTGGAAGTGTTATGACGGGAGATCTATAAGGAGTCACCATCATTTGTTCTATTTCCTCCTCCACGGATCTCATAATCGTGTCTATGGGTGGTGAAGTCCACCGGCGAGCTGCATCGGATTGCGGAGTGGTTGACGGAGTCGACTGGCGAGTTGCATTGGGTTGTGGAGTCTGAAGTGTTCTGTCGGTGGGATGTAGAGATCTATAAGGGTTCATCATTCGTTCCATCTCCTCCTCCATGGCACTATAAGGATTCATCATTCGTTCCATTTCCTCCCTCATGGATCTATAAGTTCGATCTATTTCATCCTCCATGGATCTATAAGTTCGATCTATTTCATCCTCCATGGATCTATAACGATTCATCCCTCGTTCTATTGCGGATCTCCTAACAGATGCTATGGACCGGCGAGGTGCATTGGGTTGCGGAGCGGTTGACGGAGTCGATTGGCGAGTTGCATTGGGTTGCGGAGCGGTTGACGGAGTCGATCGGCGAGTTGCATTGGGTTGCGGAGCGGTTGATCGGCGAGTTGCATTGGGTTGCGGAGCGGTTGACGGAGTCGATCGGCGAGTTGCATTGGGTTGCGGAGTGGTTGACGGAGTCGATCGGCGAGTTGCATTGGGTTGCGGAGTGGTGTACTGAGCCAAGACGTTTCCTCTTTCATCGAGAACGATCGTCACTGTTGCATGATCATCTCTGCGAATCGTAATCTCTGTGTGGACATGATAATCCGCACAGTTAATACAATAGTATCTGGAGCTGGAGGCGTTGGTATTAGCTGGTCTTTCGGCTACGAACGGATTATTGACATGCCCCCGAACGCGCCGCAGGTTCTCGAGTTCTTTTGAGAGGCTTATGATCCTGCTCTCTTTGGCTGCGACGGAGCTCTCTAAGTCGGCGATCCGGGCTTGTAGTCTATTGGTCTCTAACTCAGCGCCTTCATTCGGTTTGCTTGACACGTCGTTCTCTGCTGCGACCGTATCCTCTGATGATGAGACATACAGTTGTGTCGTCTCGGCTATGTTGAATTCTGTCCGACACAGCGGGCATTCTGGTCCTGTGCGTTTGCTGACTGTCTCGATGCGCTCCAACACCTTATCCTCCGAGAAATATTCAGTGTTGATCAGGTGGAGGCAAGACGAACCGAATATGTGTCCGCATTTCAGAGCGACGGGAGGGTGTTCAGACTGAGATAGTCTGCAGTCGCAGAGTATACATTTTGTTGGAAGCGACATGATCTCAATTTGACCAGAGTGAAATTGTGGAGAAATGTGGAGCATATATATATGTGCAGTTTCGCCTGACGATACAAGCCATGGCTTGCTCGACAGCAATGTTAACATGACCACCAATCAAAACAATTGTAAAAAGTAACACTCCATCTATTAATTATATATTGGATGGGGTGGGTGAACAAGCCATGGCTAGAAGAAACCGAACCCCCAACTACAGTCACAAGTGTTATTTGTCCCCGTGAATTCTGAGAAAAACGTCCATAAGGAGGAAAATACGTTTCTAATGAAAAAAGCAAACAATGGAATGATGACGAATCGCGGGAGTTTCGATAGCGTCCAAAAAGTCATGGACCAAGATAAACTCAGACACTTGATCGGGAATAATATTGTCATGGCTAGACCGAGAGCGATGATGGGAAACATTATCATGGTTGTGTTACACCCACGTGACTTTAGATGTGCGTGTTATCGCGCGCCGTCCAGCCCTGCGCGACATGCGCATCATCCTCTCCTCTTCTAATATTTCTTTCACTGTTTTTTCAAGCTCGTCCTGTTTTTGTTCGACCGTCGTCCTCGGCGATTGGTTGTCGTACGCACCCCATATCGCCTCTATGGCTTGTCGAACCTTCTCAGTTGTACCCTTTATCTCATCTACTGTCGCGAGAGGCATGTCCTTTCGCTTGTAGGGACACTGAACGTTTATCGGAATGTTGGTGGTGTCTCGTGTGGACCTGGGAAGCGTTCGAGACGTCGACGCGCCTTGTTGGATATTTCGTGCGGTGACGACAGCGGGTAGTGTGGTTGCACCTTCGGCGTTGTAACTCTGGGGGCGAGCGACGCGCCTTGTTGAACATTCAGCGCGGTGACGGCTGCCTGCGGGGGCGAGCGACAATCTATCCAAGGGAGTCTGAATAGTACGAGACTTCTCCAATCCATCGTCTCCAAATACAATGGTGACGCGTTGATCACCATCCATTAATTCTACAAGAGTCTCATAGTGGTATTTCTTGCAACAGTCGCAGTAATCGCGGCTTACACGTGTCATGCTTCTATACCCACAGATTGTCTCGAAGGGGTTAAGCATGCTCTTTCTTAGGTTCCTTAGGCGTGTAATGTCCTTGACGAGACGCATTATTGCGTTTTCACGCATGATGTTCGTAATCTCGAGGCTGTTTATGACAGCTTGTTGTCTCACGATTAGTTCTTTGGTGTCGTCGTCTAAACTTGGGGCATCAAGGACGTCGTGCATGATATCTATTTCTGCTTTACAATTATCCAGGTGTAACGGGATTGGGGCGTGTTTGATTTCCTTTCTACACAATGGACACGTGGGGGTCTGTCGATGTGTTCCATTGTATTCACTATCGTCGCTCGTGTTCGCATCTAGCATTTGGAAGATGCAACTATAACCAAGCACGTGCCCACATCTGAGGGCGTGGGGTGGGTGTGATGTCGCTGTCATCTGCACGTAACACACAGCGCATTCCATGTCCATGTGTGGTTCGATCTTTCTGCATTCTCCAGAAGCCATGGTGGCGACTAAGGACAAACACGAGTTCGCTCCTCAGTTTTATGCCTTCCCTCACCCACTCGTGTAAATATAGGTGTCATTACAGATAAGAATAAGGATGAACAGACAAAAAAACAAACAATGGCCAATTTAGAAAGATAGATTTATTCTCAAAAAAGTTTATTTGTTTTGTTGCTGTTGTCTGTCAAAACATTTCCGCAATACATCTTTGAGTTCAAGTATGAGAAACCGTTCACGGAATTCATCGAGACAACCCAAGTTATCTCCTCGTCGTCTCTCATTGATTTCACACATTCTTATCGACGATAGTAAATACTGTCTTTTCTCTTCGATCGTCCCAAAGTTCTTAACGAGCTGATCACAATCATCAGATGGAATTGTCAGGGTGAATAGCTCGTAATCATTTGTTGCTATCTTGGAGAGAATCGACGGTGATGGTGGTGATGACGACGATGACAACGTTGGGCGTCTCCGGCAAGAATTGACGACCCTCTCAACTCCCTCGAACAGAGATTGCTTTCTCTCTATAGACGTAGGTGCGTTGTCGGCCGTGATAGTCGTGGTCTTATTTCTCTTCCCCTTCCGTCTAGTCCTCTTCGTCTGCGGCGTTGGAAACCCGTCTTGTGGTAAAAAGTCTCCCAACGTGATAGGATTATCTTGAGCTCGGCAGGACTGCATTATTGTCGTTGTGATGAACAATGTCGACTGTCTGTAATTTGTTTTACACAACCTTATATTGAATACAAACAACCAATCAACGTGGGTACGTTAACAGAGGGAAACATTTCGACGATATCCTAACACTAAAGAATTCTTCCCTCTTCTGTAAAAAAATCCCTTCACAATAAATAATCTCCCATCCCCAGGAATCTTCAGAGCTAGTGAATGAAGTAGCAGTCTAACCTTAAAGGGCAAAGTGTGATTCGTCCTCATCGGCTGATCAGCTCCAGAACACTGTCAGTTTTACATTTACGTTTTATTGTTCGTATCATAATAATCTAGACAATTTTCATTCTCTATCGCAGCAGCAGCTGGGCTGGCGGGTGGGCTGGCTGGGAGAATTGGTAGATTACAAAAGAAGCCCAGAGCGGACGCCACGTCGACGCAGTACCGCCTGTCCTCAGCCGGCATCCCGTCCATGATCAGTTCATTGCCGAACACCACGAGCTTCTGTCTCGTCGTCTCTCCCTCCCCGCCACCCTCCACTGGATGCCACCCGAGGCCCAGAGCGAACCCTCTTGAGGCGCGATTCATGAACTCCCCGTCCAAACGCTCCCAAACAGCCTCCTCGCTGGGCATCCGCACGTTCGGGCAGCCGACAACGCCGAACGCGTCGTCAAAATTCGTCCGTAAGTCTATCATCCTCGTCCCCCCCAGCAGCTTCAGGATGATTCTCTTGTCTCCCTTGTACGTCGCCATTCTCTTGGCGCTTTGTTGGAGTGTTCTGCGCTTGTCACCCACGCTCCGCATGTCCGTGTAGTGCATGCTGACCACCACTCCCCCGCCGTCTTTGTCCTTCTTCAGGTAAACTCCGGCACAGCCAGTCCTCGGGGTGTTGGCGGACTCGTTGAATCTCGTAGGTAGGGGTCGGTTGGTCTCCTTATGCTGGATAGCTCTACGCTTGACGATCTCCGTCTCAACTTTCGAGTCAGAGGCGCGCTTCAGCGCTTTTACGATCTCATTATCCTTCGTAATAACCTTCACCTCTGCTTCCAGGCGCTGAATCTTCTCTTTATCAACCGCCGTCTGTAGGCTTTTGATGGCTGGTTCATAGACTGCGGCTTCAAACTCCTCACGTCCGATGGCTTTGGCGTGGTTCACGGCCGCCGTGCGCATCGCCAATCCGACAAAACGACAGATGAGCGAGTTGAGAGCCCTGGCCTTAGGTGAGATACACTGCGATAGAGTCGCGAGCACGTGTACGTCCTGAATGAAAAGAACTTGGTCACCCGCCGGACGGTACTTCAGCGGATTGACCACTACTCCTTGACCGTCCAGCAGCTGCTCCAGACCAAACGCCTCGTGATACGACATCTTGATCACTCTCTTGCCGTCGGAGGGTATATTGTCGAGTATCTGCGCCGGGTACGTCGATGTATAGTATCCCAGACGACACATCATATCCACGGTGAACATGAAGTACACTTTTTTTTGGTCGAAGTTGGCGGTGAATAGGTTCATCCCTAGCTGTCCGTAGTACCAGGCGAGGAACGGGATGTTATTCGCCTCTTCCTCAGTCATGTCCAGGTCTTTAACGAACTCTTCGGTGACTCCTGGAAGACGCAAAAGGCCGCCAGAAGCCAATGCGGGCAAATGCAATTCCGAAATTGCATTTGCCCGCATTGGCTGAGGAGCTCCGTTGGTGACTTGTATTTCCACTCCACAGGCGCCCGAGGGCTCATCTGTGCTCTTTGTAAGGTCCAGAATGTCGCCGGAGGTCGATGCGAGCGATTGCGGTTTCGAAACTGCCATATTCCGCATTGGCTGAGAAGCTCCGTCGGCTCCGTCGGTGACTTGTTTCTCAACTCCATTTGCCGTCGAGGTCTTATCTGCGTTCTCCGTGAGTCGCAGAAAGTCGTTGGAAGTCTCCGAACCAAGTTTCGAGGTCTTCGTTTGCTGCTTGCAGGCCACTCGCGTGATCGTCCACTCAGGAGGGTTGTCGAAGACGGTCACTCGGCGGT
This sequence comes from Plocamopherus ceylonicus, assembly GCA_039654545.1. Taxonomy (NCBI): domain Eukaryota; kingdom Metazoa; phylum Mollusca; class Gastropoda; order Nudibranchia; family Polyceridae; genus Plocamopherus; species Plocamopherus ceylonicus. The sequence goes on from JBCJKF010000003.1 coordinate 10,049, forward strand.
TGAATCTGGTGCTGTTTGTGAGCACGGAGACGACTGGCCCTTCGACGATCACAGCCTTGTGCACTCCGCCGGTCTCTTTGATCTTTTCTAGCGCTCTCTTAGTCATCTCGGGTGGATGACACGCGACAAAAAAGACAGACCAAGGTCTAAGGTCGAATCTTCTCGCCACATTTTTAGTCCCAGTCTGAACTTGACGTTCCTCTTTCTTCGGAAAAGCAGCGGTCGTGAGTCTTGAATTATCCATGGCTACTGATTTCAAGAGATCGAGCGTTTGTCTCTCTTTTCGAAAAATCCACCGAGTCAAATAATCATCGACAAAATATTTTCTTGTTATATGTCGACGTTGCCTTCACAGCCCAACCTGACGGGTAAATTGATGTTATAACATGATGATGATGCTATATGATGCTATGAGTTCTTGTTTGTATGTTACACATCACACATGAGTCACACACACACATGTCACATGTCTCTTGTCCACACAAATCAAACTGTTCTCCTATAATCAAATGCTTGCTCCCCCCCCTCTTTCTTGTTGGTACTGTTGGTATTATGTGCAGTAGAATCAGTAGAATAAGAATTGTCACAGCTAACGGTAAACCACAGTCTGTCCTCGAACGAATAGTTACAAAACGGGCAGGCGTGAGTCCATTTCGACGCACACATCCTACAGCAACTGTTGCCGCACCGTACACAACACACACATCCACTACCGCCCCTCTCCATACAAATGACGCAGTCCGACACCAAGGGCACACCATACAATTTGGTGGGAAGATATTGCCTATCGGCGCACTCCCAATCAATCCCTAACACGTAGTCCATCGTCGATTGCGACAAATTCACATCGCGATACGACTTCGTCACGCACTTGCTGTGACTACTTGATTCGAAGAGGATGGGAGAGCACAGACGCAACCTGGTATAAGGCGTGCTGGGGTACACAGCTATCGGGACAAGTGGTTCCAGCGCAGATTCTTTCACCTCCAAGATTAACTTAGAGTTCAAGCGTAAGAAGGAGTGATACGCTCCATTCACATCGTCTCTCCACAAGGATAATAACCTTAACTGAGGCATCTCTCTCTGGTCTCTCTGGTCTCTCTGGTCTCTCTGGTCTCTCTGGTCTCTCTGGTCTCTCTGGTCTCTCTGGTCTCTCTGGTCTCT
>JBCJKF010000003.1:13385-65351 GCA_039654545.1 Plocamopherus ceylonicus
TGGTACTTGTAAGTCACTTGAGCGTGCTTAGGTTTGGAGCCAGTTTCGGGTGTTTTGAGGGTTTGAATAAACACGTATGCAGCATTGGATAAGCTTTGCATGGCATCCAAAAGTTTACTGTCAGGAAATACGATGTTTTTCACCTGACAGATAATCGACATTCGCAGGTTCAAAACAATTTTTGTCAGGTACGACAATTTCGTCTGCAGGTAACTTGCGCCGCTGTATTCTTGAGCTTTGAGCTCATCAGAGTACAAGTGCAATATGTGCAGCTGGTTGAAAAGTGCTTCAGATTTTAACATGGTAGACTCCATTGTTGATGACGAGTTATGGACTTGTTCTTTACTTGTGGCTTCACCATCATCGCAAGTATCATCCACATCCTCGTCTGAGTCTGATATAACAAAATCCAACGGGCCCCACCGCTCATTGTCGTCGTCGTCGTCGTCACTTCTGTACCCAAACACCACGTCGTCATCATCCGAAAATTCTTCCGTTAAATTTAAGCCGTGGTTGTCTTTCCACCTGACAGTAACGTGCCGTTGTTGATCGGCGACGGTGACAGACGAACATCTGTCACACTGTGACACTGGGGACGCCATAGTGAAACAAAACTGTCGATCTGTATTCACACGATCAACTCACAAACACAGATGAATAAATAGTCAGGCGCGGCAGTAACAAATAGTCTAGTCAGCACGGCAGTCGTAATCTCACGCGCCCCTTGATGTCACCGCGACATATAGCACAAGTCGAGACTCTCACAGAACACGACAGACACAATACGTGACCGCACGGTATGTGTCCAATATCAACAACTGCGCACGCACAGATAATGCACATGCACTGATCCGCAATCTGAGTTGAATGCGATAATATTTCGTTGTCCGTCCGTGTGTCGCCGTCCCTCTTGGCTGGAAGAGGACGTAAACTTTTGACACCCAAAGACTTTACTAGTCTCAGTAGTTCTACTGCCGACAAAGTTATTCCATGCATGATAGCCAACACAACCACATGTCGGAACTCGTCATACGGGTAGCCCATCGCTAAAAGCGTCTGGACGGCGCATGACAGCAGACAGTTACCGGATGATGCGTTGGGATTCGGAAATAATGTCCGAGAGATGTAACCGAATCGACGCGCTTCTCCCATCACGATCTCCATTGACAATTTCCCATCTAGGCGTTTGCACACCTGCACGAATATAGGTCCTTTCTTCATATGCACGTATGTGCAGGTCGGTTTGCATCTTGCGTGTTCGATCCAGGGAACATCTCCGAGCGACCATTCTCGCAGTATGACGTGACAGTAAAAACATCGACACCGATCGTATTTGAAGAAGAAAAAAAAACCAGCTTCGACAAGATCGCGCACCTTGATTGGACGTGTATCGTCCCAATCGGTAGGGAATGATTTTGTTCGTTCGAGTTCGTTACTGTACCGGCGGCACATAGGGGAGTTGTTGAAAAATCCATATTTCGCCTGTCCGGGGGGTAGTAGAGACGCTTTCCATGATTCGTCGAACTGGTTGACTGTGACGTCGGTTGCTGTTTGACGTTGTGGGAGACGCGCCAACAAGAGTTCTTTGTTGTACGGTGGTAGTTCTTTGTTGTACGGCGGTCGTGGTAGTGTTGTCGTCGTCGTAATTGGTGGCGGTCGTGGAAGTGGCGGTGCTGTTGTTATCATCGGGGGTGGTCGTGGGAGTGAGGGTGTTGTTATCATCGGCGGAGGTCGCGGGAGCGTCGTCGTAGTTGGTGGTAGTTGCGAGAATGAAGGCTGTGTTGTCGTACTCGTAGATGATATCGGTGTAGCTAGCGGTGGTAATGAAGTTACTGGGCTGGCTGGGGCGCGGACTTTCTCGCAGTGAGGGTTGTATAGTCCGTGACTGTGAAAAACGTCGGATGAGAATTCGGTGCTGTAATATGAACAGTAATGACATCGCACGCCCTGCACACCGTTGTCTTTTACGAGATAAAAACCATCGTGCGCCAGGCTGACGAACGACACACTCCTAGCTCCAGGCGCGGGTTTGTAATCATTGAAGGTTGACAGTCTCTTCAGTTCGTACTGCATGATCACGCTACAGAGTTTCGCTACAGAATTGTGTGAACCGTTGCCAACAGTTTTCCATTGCACCCTAAACATCTACCCCCCGTAGGGCCGACATCGCATCCTGGACAGAGAATAAAACACCCACACGGCAAACATGTTCTCTTTCTGGGGGCGACACGACACTTTATGCACTTCAACGACTGTGTCAGATAATAATTTTCGAGATGAGCGGCTCGAAATTCTTCTTCGGTAACTGGCACTTTGTCAATATCGTTCAGAGCGGCGTTCACGTCTTCAATATTGTTTATGCCGTCGTTTCTGTTTCCAGCACACACGTCATCACAATCGTGCAACCTCTCGAAGCCAGGGGTTCGTTGAGAACAATCTTCCTTCGCTAAGGCGAGCATTCTCTCCTCACCTCCGGTAACGTGATCGATGTATCGCCGCATCAACTCATCGCGGCTGAAATTACAGGTGGATAGCAGTTGGCGCAACTCGTCGCTGGACGCGGGTTCCTTACCATTGATGGCGAAGAAACACCTGTACGCCAACACAATGATATAGTTTACTGGTTTGTCTGGATCGTAGTACGTGTGTTGTATTGCGCGAGCGAGTGGGGTGGTTGCGAATCTGACGCAATCCAACTGTTGTGTGTGTCGGTCGAGATGTCTCTCCCATACGTCAGCCATACCACAGACACAAAATTGGTGAAATGACAACAGGGAACATGACAATGATCGATTATGATTTCGTTTTATTTGTATACTGAGGGATGAAGGAAGATGGATTTATTTTATACTGAGAGATGAAGGTAGATGGATGATATCAGATGATTATTTGCATAAGAGATTGTATTTGCATTTACAACATCACGGCCTGTAGAGTAAACAAAGACACGATCATAGAATATGCGAATAAGCGGTCCCCCATTTTGTCACCGCCATTTCTTTCGTCCTCCATTACCGCTGGCAGAGAGTGCGACAGTCTGCTGGGTCTCGGTTGCGCTATGTGTTCATTCAATGTTCCGATCGTTCTAATGTCTAGGCGCCCCGTCGTCTGTCTGTCAGATCCAGAATACGGGAGGAAGTATTGTCTCCCCACAGACCTAACGTTGTAGGTGATTGCCCGAGCGATCGATCGTTTCATCGCCGGATTCCTCCGTCCGTGATATAGGTGTCGGTCGACCAGAGTATTCAGCACGAATTCTTGGTCGACACCCAAGCGCTCCTTCTCCTGCACATTCAGTTCTGTTTGTATTACACCACTCAACTGCAATATAGACTCGAGTTCACCCGATATGTTGGATCTCGTCGTACTGAAGGGTGATCCCACGACACTCCCGGGAGAGTGGCTGTCCGCGAACGAAAATTCCGCGCACACATATGGCTCGACGTGGTTGTACACTATAAGATCGCCCTCGTGTGACGGATCGATTCGGCACCTTACGAGCATCGCCGACATCTCGTGGTGATGAGAACAGCAGCGGATGAATCTTGGATGCAACAGTCTTATCTCGAACGAATACTGTAGACACGTTTTTCGATCGGCAGACTGGTAGTGCGTCCACTGATTGTTGCAGATACATTCGTACCCGGGGCTCAGGTTTCGACACGTACTTAGGTCGGGGTCACAGTCGTTCGCATCGTCGCTTGCACACTCGTTGACGTCCTCACATTCTCCAGACTCCTCGTTCAGCCGGCTTGTTGCGGGACATCTCAGAGGCTCGACGCATTCAAATGATCCGATTATGTTCACACAGGCTGTTCGGCCGTCGTTTTTGTTCGCGCAGGGGTTTCCGCCGGGTTGTGTGCACTCGTCAATGTCGGTGCAGCCACCGGATCTCGAGACGAAGCCGGGTAAGCACACGTTGTTAATGACGCACTGTCCACTGATGTCGTCGTAATTTGATTTACACAGGCATTGCAGAACGTCTGCCTGGTCGGAGCAGTATTTCTTGTCGTCGCAATGTGAAACCCAATGGCATTTGTCGGCTGGACCCGACAGTATGCATGGCTGGGATTCGGAATTCATAGAAGGACGTGGAGGCGATCGGCTCTCCGCGCCGTCGACGTCCAGGTAAGAGTTGTCAAAGACGATTCGTCCAGTGTCAGCCGCTACGTATTTCACGTGCGATATTATGACGTCGGGTCTGCTCCAGACCACCACTGCGTTAGAATAACATTCGACAACGACGCTGTTGTTGTCGCGATTGTTCATTGAAGAGTATCGCCATCTCATAGCCTTCGGGATGTCGGTTGGTCTCGTTGAGTACGGTGCGGCTGACACGGCGGATAGGTCGTGGTATGGAAAGGGGTCGCTGGAAACAACACAATGGGTATCATCCGTCTCTCGCTCCGTCGTTGTCGGCGATGGTTGGTCGACGATGAGGTGAATCAGCAGATATGTCATACACCATCGGGGTGTTATCCACAGTCTGTTTGGAACTGAGAGCATATGACACGTTGACACCATCGAACGTTTCCTGTCTCCATTCAAAGTATCTTCCGTCGATCATAACACTGTCGTTCGACGTCGTCGTCGTCACCGCACCATCGACTCTGAAGGTGTCCAGAATGTTTATGGTGTTGTTGTTGTATGCGCCATAGACGGATTCGACGCGTATTCCGTTCAACCACACAGATCCGTCGGAGTCGTTTACTTTACCCAACCACCGATTGGTCGGGCTCACCGCTGCCGTAACGACAACGACGCCCACCAAAGCGCTGACAACGAGAAACCGCTCAGTCACATACATTGCAAAACGCCGATCCCACCTGGGTAGACAGACGCCTCTTTAGGAAACGCATAAATATGCGTCCGTAGCATTTCACTCGCAGCGCTAAATACCCGTTGAGCCTCTGCATCAGCGTCAGTTTCTGTTAGAGAATCGTACACCTTGGATAGCAAACTAACCATGAGGTCCGCGTACTTATCGACATCCAGCTGCTTTGCGCAGAATACGTTGATCGTGGGTGGTAGCGCTATCACATTGTCGCACTTAGGAGGGATGATCTTGTCGTCGATCACGGCGTAGATTTGAAATCTGGTCTGCAGAAGATCGTTATAGTAATAAACGAGCAGCGGGTGTTTTTGCACCGTGAAAGAAACATCCCAGGTTGAGGTCTCGGGCAAAACCAAATCGAACACTTTCGCCTTCGTCGACAATAGACCCGACAGGGACGCTTTCATCGCATCAACAATGCCGGTTACGTTCTTGTCACCACCCACACCCACACGCAACATTGCCAGAACGTAGATATCCAACACAGACCTGAACCACGCGGGGTGACTTGTGGTCCTGAGGCCGATGAATCCTCGGTGGACGACTTCGCCGGTTCTCACGTCAACTCCGGCGTACTTGCTTTGTGAGACGGTTACCATCCCAACGGTCGGATCCGGTATGAATTCGACTTTCATTGAGAACCCATCCGGGTATTTCACCTTCGCTGGAAGCACCGATAAGTCTAATAGGATGCCATCCGTCGTCGCGCCACACACCATGGATGCGTTCATTCGAATTGTGTGGAGCATCACAGCCACAGACAGTTGTTTCATTAGGTTATACCAACGAAGAGATGATTTCTCACGCTTTCCGATGCTAATGTTTATGGCGCTCTTGACCATCGGATGTCTGTCTCTCACTCGAATTAATCGGTTATGTATTCTGGTCATGTACTCGTCGAGCTGGAATACTCGTACGACGCTTGCGTAATAGTTTGAGAAGTCGACAATCGCGAACGGTTGATGTCTGTCGTTGGTGTTGTAAACGACGCTACCGTTGGTAAAGAATCTGTCCCCGCTCCTCCCGGCGTTACTGTGATTAAATGCGATGTATCGAAGTAGTTCGAGCGGCGTGTATGGATGGCTACGTCGTCTTCTCGGCACACAATTGTCATCTCGTAACGCGTCACTATCGCTACCTCCTCTCGTCACTGTCAATTCATTGAATTCGAAAAGCTGCCCTTCGTTACCTTCGGGTGTTATATCAACGACATCAACCCCTTTGGGTATGTCGCCGGGGTCGATCTTGACCATATCAGAGCCTCTGTAAGCCAGACTGGACGACTCGCAAAGATAATACGAGTCGTCGATGGGATCGGGTAACGACAATTCACCCCCTTTGCCGGCGCTTCCGGTCGGTAAAACTTGCGATAACACAAGCTCCAAATCGATGAACTCGCTACTGGCAACGTGTACGAAGGGACATATCAGGCTCTGGATCACGTGTTTGATGATTACATGCCTTCTGATGACGTCGTCAGCTCCTGTTGGGTATACATCGCCATCCCCGGTTACGTTCACTGGCTCGAACGTTATCAATAAATGTTCCGGCGAAGTCGGCACCATGTAGGCAAATGATCTGTCAGAAGGCCTGACGAAGTGGAAATGAGCCACTAACCTATCCTTCAATGAACTCACGAAATTCTTTCTGAAAGCGAATCTTGTTACGACGTCATCTTCAGTCAACTGGTAGGAGGCGGTGTCCTGCGTTGGTACGATTGTGGCGTCGGCAATCGATGGTAAACCCAGGAACAACTGTTGAATGGCTGCCTCGGTCAGAATGAAAGGTTTTCGGTTGACACTCAACCCTTCGATTGGTCTGGTGATATCTGGTGCCGATACAATTTGGTGTTTGTCAAAGACATCGTCTCTGATCCAAGCGAAAGGGTCGGGGGGGTCGGCGTTTGCAAAAGCGTGTCTGAAGCAACGTCCGTCGTCGCAATGTTTTCGCTTTCGTTTCTGGAGTAGCTTGACCGAAAACTCATTCTTAACGTCTGAGTATACAAGACAATATGGCTTGCTGGGTGTTGTGTTGATGTGATATCCGCAGAGAAAATATTCAGCCATCGCAATTGTCAACATAGATGTATGAACGGATCTGATCGACACATCGAGTTTTAATTTCATCGGAAAAATGTTATAGCCAATCAATGGGCGAATCTGAGTGGCAACGTTACGATCTGAGTGACAACGTTACGATTTGTTTGCAGTGACGTTATTTAGTAACACTCGAGGTGTCCGATTGGTTCGGCACAGTACGATGTTGGCTGCTCTTCGCGAGGACAAAAATCGGTAACATCGTAAATTCAAGTCGCGGCTTGATCGCATTATAAGACGAATTGGTGAAAGTGTTACGTGTCCACACGATAAACATGCCGTATCCATCGCTGTACATATATGAGAAAAGACCGGTGCTTCTAAAAGCCAATCACCTGTTATCGAGATGGCCGAAACAATGTGGGCGTCGGAGGCTAAAAGAAAGCCTGAAGTTGAGCGCTGGGGCGAACTTGGACAACGTCGATGTCGCATGCGTGAGCCTGATGGGAATCCCAATCGACGACGGGCGACTTATCACATCCAAGAAAGTACACGTCATGTGCGTGTACACCGGCTATACTATCTACAAGGATGTTCGACGAGCGTCTGAGTGCGGCAACAGCGGGCGCGAGAGATGGAAGGTGGCCGACTGTGATACATACGACATCATGGGCGAGGTGCAGAGTGGGTCTCAGAGATTCAATGAGATCGACGCGACGCCCGTCACATTCCTCAACGCATCTGACGCGCACGCCGTAGTGGTCGACTCGTATCTCAAGAAACGCGATGGTGACGATGACGTGTCGACGTTCTACAATAACAGCCACGAACACATCGACGAGTTCGTATATCACACACTCACCATGCAATGCGTGGGGTCTAGATGCGGAGGTACCGGCACGAGTATATTGTTATTCGACGGCAAACCGTTATGCAGTTCATGTTTTCCAGGGCAGAAGGAGAGGGAAGCTGCTGGGATACCTATAGAACCGCCGCAACGGCTGTTATTGGACGAGTTGGTCGACTGTCCCGAACCTCTACAGGAACGCGTTTACTGCAGAGAGAAAATCGTGTGCGAAGAATACGTTACATTTATGCATCCGTCGACGCTACCGTTCGTGAGGGGGGACATGACAGGCGACGCTGCTTTCAACAAGATGTTTATGTCCTCGTGCCTGAGCTTAGTTTACGATATTGAGACGATCAACGTCACAAGAGAGAAGCGAAAGATACCCGATCGTATTGTAACGATCACCGTTGGAGTGTGTAAAGGACAACGACTCGTTAGACTGTTGCTGCTCAGCATCGGCAAACCCGACGGTTGGGAGTACACAACCGCGGATACACCCCCTATGCCCACGAGTCGGTTGCTGAGGGGTCTGTGTAAGATGACAACTCTCCCCGACGTATCCCTTCTGAAGTGCGCAAACGAATCGGAGATCATCGACGCTTTCGAGGAAGTTTTCCTCAACGTCAACGCGCATTTTCTGGTGGGTTACAATAGTGAGAATTTTGACACGCCATTCGTGATCAGAGCTTCCGTTGCCGACGAACTTGAGGGTAAAGTGAAGAATGTAAAACGGAAGTCGATCAAGTACGATAGATTCTTCCACAATCGAGTCAACGTCTTCACCGAACACGTGAATACTATGACCACCGAACCTTTCCGAGATCCTTTCGACTTTCAGAGACCATCCGGAAAACACTGCAAAGGGCTGCTGAAGAAGGACGCGATGGACGTAAGCTACAACACGTTGACTAGCGTGACGAGTATCGATCTGATGCCTCTACACAACAACAACAGTCTGGCCGTCGCCTGCGCCAACATGGGCGTCGAAGAAGGAAAAATGGAAGGAGTGTCACACACTGACATTCCTGTTCTCTACTACGCAGGAGACGAACGCTTCTGGCAGTACGCTCTCATGGATGTCGTAGCCACAGCTCTCTTGTACTTCAAGAGTTGGTTTCAAGCGATTGGTTTGTACAAGGAGCTAGAGAAGCTGAACAGGACTCCGCCTGCGGTGTCTCTGTCTCGTCAAAAGACCTGCGTCGCCAAGACCACGAGCTACGTGCAGTTCATGTCCACTGGATTTCTAAAACCAGCGGAATTGAGACCAAAGAGAGTGTTGGGAGAGGCTGTGACGTTCGAACTGTCTCATTACTTTTGTTCTACGGGCCACCAGAGCACACTCCCAGAGACTGATCAGCTCATCACTGACTTTTGCAATGGAAATTGTAAATGTAATACGACGTATAAATCGCTACCATCATTAGATGGTGAATTGACGCGTGACCGTCTGACTGCGATCATTGAGAAACAATTGGAGATAAAATCTGAGAAGAAAGACAGGAGAGATAGGCAGTACACGACGGCGGACGCCCTTATGCTCATTCATTACGTCACCAGACGACGTTTGAACCTTCGCTCGTTCGAATCAATGCTCTGTAGATTCAAACCAACCGGCCGTAAAGACGCCGATGCGTCGAAAGCCGTGTTCGTTCGATTTCTCGAGTACCTCTGCAACGTTCGGAGATGTATGTCTGGAAGAACGGAAGACCCGGCTGGAGTGTGGAAGGAATACAAAAACAATTACAACGTGGATACGGGTGACATGACCGACCACATGAGCTTCTGGATGGACAATCACGCCGAAATCATCGACGTCGTTCGTCGCAACAACTCAGACGAGTTACTTACGCCACGACACGACGAGGACAATCAACGACAACGACGAGAACAAACGTTGATATACGACACGATGATGAACATATTCAATGAAAAGAAGTTAACAATCGTGATTGGTTTGTTTCCTTTTAATGGAGCAATAAACATGTTTAAGGGTGCTATCATCGACGTGAAGAATATTACGAGTGTCGGAGACTACCAGAGTCTGTACCCGAACGTTATACTAAAGTCAAATATGGGGCTCGATACGTGGGTGTCCTCTACCACAGTTGTCGAGTGCGTCCGCCAGTACATGATCATCAAAGATATTAAAGATTTCGGCGTTGCTGCTCGGGAGTTCACAGATTTATTCTTGAATTACAGCATGACGAGACGTTGTGACGACGATACGCACTGGGTGGAGCATGTGGACGATTCGGAATACCTCAGAAGAAACTGTGTATTCTTCATAAGGACTGTGACATCAGTTCAGAATTTTCAGTACAGAAGGTCGAAGGACAATCGCGTTAAGCACAAAAACTTGTCGGGGGACCGGTCGCTTCCCGAAGACGTCAGAGAGTCATATAAGGCGATAAGTCTTGCCGAAAAGGAGATCCTCAACAGTTATTACGGCACTATCGCGTCCACGATCCACGTAAAACTGCAAGCAACTGTCACAGCCGGCGGTCGTCGGGAATTGCTGGTGGCAGAAAAAGAGCTCACCGACAGAGGTTATAGGATTGTGAATGGAGACACAGACTCATTGATGTACGTGAACGATGATTTTGACGTCATGAAAATGGCGACCATGAGCGCTGAAGACATGTACGCGTTGTTGAAAGCTGTCGACTACGGCATGCCTATTGAAGTTTTCAGAGAGGCGCACGCCCAGAATTACCCGATCGAGGACTTGACCGACATCAAATCCATCAAATTGGCCGCTGGTAGGGTCATTCACCAGGTTGACGGATTCTTGTGCGCGTCCATCTCCCCGGATAGCATGACGTTCGAGAACGAAAAGACGTTTGTTGGTTATATCGCGCCGTGCCCAAAGAAGTACACGGCCATCAACTGCATCACGGGAAAACCAGACACGAAGGGTTTGAGTTCTAACAACAAGACCGCCATCCCGCTGACAAAAGACTCTCTTACAATCTTGAGGGAGCTAACCGTGTCTAGTTTGAGCGTCACGAAAGTCCTGGCGCTCCTGTACGTTCAAATCGGCGAAGGCGTGGTTTTGCCGATCAACAGAGATGAGATGCCTTGCGCCAGGTTTGCTAAACCGGTAACAATCAACATCTCCAAGGTTTCCAACCCCAGCAAGTTAGATAGTCTCTTGAAGTCATTGATTAGAGACGGTGTGACGATTCTGTACGAGAAGCTGAAGACGACCCAGGTGCCTATTCTACCTCAGGAACCCGACGAGTTTTGGAGTCTGTGTGACATAAACAACCAGTCGTGCGCTGGGAGGGTTCACAAGATGAAAGTCAAGCACCAGGTATTGACAGAACTAATCACAATCTTGGGATCATGCAATCCAGCAGCCGCTTGTTCGCCGTTTGAAGAATTGATATGGGGTGAATATCATCCAGACGTGTACACGTTAAGTTATTTTCATGACGTCTTGACGCAACCCCCGGCGAATCCGTTTACGCCGATGAGATTTGAGACAATGTACAAGAAATACGGGGGGTACGCCACAGCATCTTCATCTAAACAACGACGTGGTGGCGGTAAATGCAGAAAGAGAAACGCGTCCGATGCCAATGTGGGTGAACAGTCCACCCAGACGAAAAAGAAGAGGGTGCGCGCGAGCAAACAGCCACCTCCAGGTACACAGTCCATCTTATCCTTCTTCAAGAAGATCCAACCAAACTAGAGGACGAATATCGACACGATGCTCATCACACTGTACGTCAGTATAGTCAGGACCGTTACTCCGCACGTTATGATAACGGCGGCGGTATCGATTCCACTCGGCGGCATCTTTATCTATTATGTATCTCGTCTTTCGATCAAACACGATCCACAATCCTCCCCCAAATTGTTGCACAATAAATAAATAGTTGTCTTCATAATTTTTGTCTTGCGTCACAAATCACTGACTTGTCTGTATGATGGTCGTAAACGTGGCTGTAAAGATGGATAGAAACATGAATGCCAATTCCACCAACGTGTGAGCTGCTAGCTCAACCTTCCAGTGTAGTTTCATCCCCATGGGGGGTAAACTGTAGATGACGTAAGGGCTCGCCATGGTGACTAAAGGACCCACGATGAAGGTTACGATGTAAAAAAACAACCATGTGCCCGTAAGACGAACGCCCTGTGTTCGAATTAGACAGTATATTCCGACCGCGAGTGCGTTGGTTGCCGAACAAACGATAACGTATAGGATGAGTAGCACGATGAAGACCAGAGGTACGATTATCCAGAGACCTCTTCGCGACATCACGACGGGCGCCATGTACACGCATATGACTACGAATACACCAAATAGGTGAGCTGTGGTGCTGACGATCCCGACACTAAGCAAGACCGTACCCATTAAGAGTACGCAGTGCATGGCGTGTTTGATCCACATCATCTTTTCCAGCAACAGCTTCTCATCAAACCACATCGGTCTCGAAACCACGGTGAAAGCCGTAATGGTCGCGGCGATTCCAAAGAACGCGGTGTATACCATGGACATCTCGACGCTGTAGAATGATTGATTTGGACTCTGCGGTGCAGTCTGGTTCAGGACTGTATCCCAACGATAGATGAAACTTGACGCCGGAGATCCGTACAACTGCACAATCAGCAGTAACATGAGGTACAGGAACATCGTCGTCAACATAGAGTATGTAATGCCATCTCTAGTCGTATACGTCTTCTGAAGTGAAGGGTAGCGTGGGGTCAGCTTTGTGTACGCCGGAGGAGGAGACTGAGACTCGTGATCTCCGGATATTAACTTCGGGTAGCCCCGATGAATGTCGTCCACAAAATCATCGGTTTCATCGCACTCGATATCCTCCAGTGGTACGTTTGCGAAGGAATCGACCTCACCCAAGTCCACGTCTCCGGCAGACATCGTTCTTGTTCTCGAGCGGTCCTGTCCGCCGGCGGTCTTGGTTGTCGGGTCGGTAGTATCTAGTTCGGGGGCGGATTGCATTTTTTTTACGTCACGTGACCCGATTCGGCGCCTTATATAAAAGTACGATCCACGGTTCATCACAACAGTCTCTCGCGTTTGTCTTGAGATAATAACACAAAAGTGGGCAACAGTCAAATAGTTATCTCATCGTTTTTTTGAACTCGGCCGGTGGACGACATGGAAGACGAATTTAGGTTGGCCGCCCACCTGTCTCTGAGACTATCACCTCCTCATGTCAACGTTATCGTTGGCTGTCTGGACGACCTCGATGGAGTTTTCTTCGGCTACAGAGGGTATGATCTTACAGTGTCGCAACTTCTTGATGCCAGTCAGAGGGTGTCCGTGTTTCATCACAATTCCTACAGACTTCTTGAAACGATCGTGAATATACTCAATACGCCCGGAGGGAAGGCTATCGCCGACGCTTACGCTGTGTGTGTCGCTCTCTCAGTTCCGGCGTACCACGTTGTCGTGATGATGACGGGTGGTTCGCCGATAGAGACGCCGAGTCAACCTTTATTATCATTCCTGAATCATTGCACGTACAGAATATCTGTCGGATCGGCCACCAAGAATGATCAAGTGTTGTTACTGACCCCCCACAGGGTGCACAGGAGACGATTCGAAAATCACGAATCGTGTCGTCACGCCGTGGAGGTTTACGCTCTGGTGCGTTTTCTCACAAAGAATTTCACCCTCACGATCGACGGACTGGAATTTACTTCTGGAGTTCCTTCTATATACAAACAAACGTTTGCCAGAATCACTAGAAGAATAGCCGACGTGTTCGGCGACACCCACAAATCGTTTCTAGGAGTTAACGTAGCGATCGCAACGTTCAACGCTTACCTCACCATCTACCACTCAGAAGCCGACTTGGTCGAATTTGATTATACATTGACGCCCAGGAAGGCATGCGACGCGAGAAAATGTCAACGCGACGATATCACCACCGTTCGTGAGACGATGAATTTCTTCCTCGTCGGAATTTACTCGCCTCACACTACACGGAATTGCGACGCCAATAGCATCGAGGACGCATCGACGTCAATGTGGAGACGGTGGCTAGCCGCGGACGATCAACGAGTGTGTAAAAATCTAACGTACGACGATTTACATCTGAGCGTGCCGATAAGTAATCAGGTGCTGCGTGTGCGTGTCCACTCTAATAAGAGGCTGGAATATGACATACCGGGCAAATCTCTCGTCACCATGGTATTTAAGAACCCGTCGATGACCGGATCGGCGTACAAAGACATTGACGAGGATATGGTGCTGAGGACGGAGAACACCATCAACACCAATCTTCACGGTTTCGACGGAATGCTGATACTGATGTTACTGAATTTCTCCTTGTACGTGGAGTATTGCGACGTAGATCGTCGCTCCCCCTTCGATCAGTCTCACAATCGGTACAACACCAACAGCTTTCAAAATGGAGTGATCGATACTAATAGCTTCAGGAACACAGTCATGGACAGCTACAACGATGTGTGCATGAAAGTGCCTAACTTTCCCGCTATCCAGATCCCGAGTCTAAAGTTGTTCCTCCACCGAGAGTCAGTAGGTGTTGACGTGCCTCCGGACGATGTGTCGGAGCTACACGAACGCTTGACGAAGTTAAAAAAGATAATATCTAATTGCGCCGAGACCGATTCTTCGCTGGAGAAGGACTTATATTGGTTTATGGAACGACCCACGAAGGAATTGGTGGATAGACGGAGTATCGGGATGTTCAAGGTCGCACATATATGCGGCAAGAACAAGTTGAAAAGGAAATTACGGGATTTAGTTACTTGCGATAGGTATCTCTTGGCGTTTGACGCGAAGAAATCGAAAAGTGATTTCGCTAACAGGAGCCGATTTGAGCCCGACAGCAAAGGAAAGACGTCAAAGAGATTGAAAGCGCACGACAATCAAAAAAATCGTGCCGAGTTTCAGGAGGAGGTCAGTTCTAAAATACCTGACGCCACCAGCGATCCACACAACAGCAACCACAGAGGTACGTGGTCACCATCGGATACGATGCTCGTTAACCCCCCCGACCGGTTATTCTACAGTCCGATGATGTTGTATCTGACCAAACGACTGCAAATGATGTATCCGACGTACACAAACATAAACTTCCTTCTGTCGATGGTTCAGAGAAACATTCAAGAAAATGTACCGGGATTATTTGTGTAGCGGTGAAATGTTTTGTTACTCGAGAATTAGTAATATCATCGGCGATCAATCATGTCGGCTAGAAACATAAGACATCGCACCAGACGAGATAGAAGAAGACAGACGATACGCAATCTCAGCGAGAGAGTGACTGGGATGAAGAACGACGTCCTGAATCTCATCATCGCGTCGTCGTCAGGCGATATTATCACCGACGCTGTCGCCGAGCTTCGCGGGAGACCTATGTTTCTGGACCCAAGAACACCGACGACTCCATTCAGGAGATTTGCTGTGTACATCAGCGACGCGTCGAAGGCGACGCATGACTTTTTGTTGAACGTGATGAACGAACAGAAGAGGTGTCTGGATTGTTTTCATGTCATTAGCATGACCGTCGGCGATCGGACACCTATGATATTATTGACTACGGACGCTCACAAACTATCTCACGCGTTCCTCCGTTCAGTAGTTTGGGAGGTGTTGGCTGCTCGCAAGACGGATGGGTGTTACGACGTGTGTGTGTTGAATCCACCACCCACAGAATATCATCATCGTCACCATCATCACGGCGATACCATATCCAGCCTGTCAACCATGACACCTGTGACGGACGATGTGTACTCGGACATCGTCGCTATTTGTGATCATACGAGAGAGATGACGTACTCGTCGTTATCCAACAACATCTGCGAGCAAGTGAGAGTTCACGGTTTGTCCGATGCGTATGCGGCCGTGAGCATCGTGAGTAACATGGTCAACTCGTTTTGTTTCAATCTACAGAATCAGACGTCTCATCTTGACGAACTCTGTTCGTGGGCGCTGCGACAGAGGTCGTTTGTATAACATGGCCTGAGAATATTTATTTGAGTATTGGATTTCGTGGCCGAACATATCACAACACCCGAGAATGTCGAACGAACAAACGTACACCCTCAAGCAAGGCTCCTGTCACACGTTTGTGTGCAATCCATCCAAGTTCCGAGATGCCGCCGTGGAGGCGATGAAATTACACGACCAACTCGACGTCATCGCCGGAAACTGTCGAGACGACATATTCGTTCGCGTATCGTCGTCGACACAATTCGTTGGTTCATTCGATACACCAGATTACGAGGTCACTGAAATCATATACAGAGATGTGTTGTTCGACACGTTGACTATGGCGCCGGCCAGCGTGTTGGATGGTATGAAATTAACTGAGAATGAGACGGACTACGAGTACGTTATTCATTACATATACAAAATGTTCGGACAGAGACCGCCATCAACGCCGCTGGACTCGGGTGAAAAGGACGTGTACGTCGTGCTATCATACAACATCCTTCAGAATCTCGGACTCGCCAATCACACATCGCGCGACCCAAAAAACACTCTTCAGAGACTTCGATCTCCGGCGAAGCTCATTCGAGGTCAACGAATTCTCTTCAACACGTCGTACAACTCCCACCCAGTGATGAATCCACTAAACTACAATCCAATAGGATCCACTGTTGCTGTTGTGAAAGCGAGAGATTTGTCAAGTGTTCTCGTGCGGGATTGCGTGAGGGATGAAGCCAGCAGACTGAAGGTCGATCTGATTTGCAGATTTGTGAATCTGTGGATCGAAATGAATGGACGCTTTACTATTTGAACCAAAAAAATAAATTATCATGTATCTGACACGTAATTTGTCTTGGTCTGTTTTGAATATTGTCGAAAACGTGAGTGTGAGTGTGACGAATTATTCTTATTTGACAT
Source organism: Plocamopherus ceylonicus (assembly GCA_039654545.1). NCBI lineage: Eukaryota > Metazoa > Mollusca > Gastropoda > Nudibranchia > Polyceridae > Plocamopherus > Plocamopherus ceylonicus. The sequence continues at coordinate 29,954 of JBCJKF010000003.1, forward strand.
GTCGACAGTAACGCAACCCAGTTGTCTCGCGACCCAGACATTCAAGGGGGTGTTGTTGATCGACGAAGTTAACGATCTCTACGCGACTGATACACATTACGTCGTATGTCTGGGGGTTCTCGTGATGACTTTCGACAAAGTCAAGCGATTGGTATCGACGTACGCCATGATTAAATCTCCACAGGTTTTGAAAGCCGTAGATGAATGTTTGAGCGGTAAACAGTCGTTCCACAAGACGTTCGGATTTTCTAGCACACCATTCTACTCAAACGACCTGGTGTCGTATCACGGATCAATGGACCTATCTGTCGACTTTATATTTAAGAGAGGGTTGCAGGAGCTCAGTCCCGATGTCTTTCCTGCGATTTATAAAGAACAACAACTGCTCCTGCGCTCGAGCTCAACATCAACCGAAGAATATAATATTAAAAGTAAGACATCGCGTAATCGCCACAGGACCGATTGGTGTATTCGGTTGGGTGCATTTCACGACGTTTGTTTCAGCGCGCAACATCCGGGCGAATCTACATTCAACGTGAAAGTGCTTCTGAGATCTGGACCGAGCGACAGAGGAACTGACGACGGGTTCGACTTAATTCTCAACCTCGACAAAATCGACAGTCTCGTCGCCTACGTTCAACCCAACTGGGATGTGTACTGCGACACGAAGAACCTGAACTTGTCTCGGTATCGATCATTGGGAGTGTTGGAGGACAGGATCAGACCGTTCCGGAGCCAACGATGATCATAACATCACCCAACCAGTGTGCTTTCAGCATTTACTTCAGCTGTGATGGGGTGTGGGGTGGCATAGATGAACAGATTGACGATGATAACATACAGATGATACGTCGCAAGGCCGACTCGTACCTTTTGCAGAGGTTGTGTTACGACAGCTTGAGCGGACGCCAGGCCAACAAATCGTATTACACGTACAACGCGACTCTGGCGTTTACGGAGGAAGAGGATCTTCTCGGCGATGCGACGGAGTATGACAGGTTGATGCGGAGGCTGTACGGCGAGCCACCGACAGAGGTGTGTCAGATAGACGACAAGAACAACACGGCGTCTCCGGCGGCTAAGGGGGCGAGCAAGTTGAGCGGGTTGCTGAAGAATATGGTACCTTACGCGCAGTTCATGTATCATTTCCACGACACGGTGCTGGACAGCGAGTGGGCCATTCATCAGATGTTTCAGAAGTCGGTGGGCTACGAGACCTTATTTCACGAAGTGAAGGTGGAACAGAACGCCAACGTACTTGACGCTCTGATTTTGGCATCGAACAACTACTATCACGGGTTCACCCTCGCCTGCTTAGACTCGGTGAGCCGATTGTACACTGGGAAACAAATGTTCGCCGTGATCCTCAGAGGCATGGGCAAGACTCGCGCGATCACGTTAGCGACGGCGGTAGCCATGGTGACGCTCCCGAAGTACAATGTTTTGCACGTGGCGCACATCAAACCGCTGGTGCTGAACACGATGAGAGAAATCAAAACGATCCTGGCTGACAAGTTCCCGCCCGACGTCTACGGCTACACAACGAGGATGATGGAAGATTGTCTCATCGTCTGTTTCACCGACAGCGGTCGGGAGAACAAACTCAACTGTCGGTCGGGTAGCCGGGACGCATCGGTGAGGGGGGTGGACCCGAAAATAGTGTTCGTAGATGAAAGCTACTGCCTTCCGAAGGGGACTTACACTGTGATCAACGCTCTGGCGCAGAGGTACGGAGTAAAAATCATCTGGGTGACCAGTCCGGTGGTGACTATGAGCGAACTTCTCATGGAGATGCTGGCTGAGTGGCGGGACAAGTGCGAAGACATGAATCTGTATCGCATCTCTTTCTACTGCATGAATGACGAACACTCGCAGTACAGCAATGAGTACATGGGCTGCTACAAAATACTTTACGCCAGCCGACACAACACGTACAACAACACGAGCAAGAACTTCGAGAGCCTAATCACGCGGTCGAAGGAGACTTACACTAATGAGATGGGTGTCGTGCGGATGGACGATATCGATCGGACTATGACGTCCATCCAATCGGAGCGACCGGTGTTCTCAAACGAATTCCGCGACTACCTATCCAATCCCGAGGCGTTCGTAAATTTGGCGACGTTGTCGCAGACAGTCTGTGTCGGGAGGGAGAGAAACGACGAAGTCGCCTACTGGATATACATCGACCCGGCGTACCACGCCTCGGGGACGTCGGCCATCGCGCTCGTGTGCGTGCGCTTCTTGCCGTCGGCGAAGAAGATGGTTCTGTGTTTCATGGACAGGAAGCTGCTGTCGCACGGAGACATTGGGTACGTGTGCGACGTGATGGAAGAGATGTATAGTCGCTGTGTGTTGACGATGGTGAAACACAGCGGCGGAGTCAAGTGCAATTTCTTTGTCGCCATCGAGAGGAACAGCAACCCGGACGCCGTCCGCAACAACTACTGCACGTGGGTAGATCTGCGAAACCGCGCATCGAGTCAACGACAGTTATCCAAGAGGAACTGTGAGTTTTTCGCGTACGTCGGGGACGTGACGAGAAGTGCCGGACCCGTGTACGGCTATTTGCTCGGGTCCAACAAGTCTCACATTGTGGCGTACATGGCTAAATTTTTCAACAACAAGCACAGAAGCACATTATTGGTGGCGGATACGGTTGAGTTCGGGGTGTACACGCCGGATGTGTGCACGATCGAATTGCTCCAAAAGGAGATCGATACTTACAGGTACGACAACGGCAGGTACTCTGGGAAGAATAGGCAGGGTGGCACGGATGACATGCTAACCAGCCTGATCAACATCACGTACCTAATGTGTTCATTCAAGGGTTCAGTGATGAACAGAATCGACAACTACAAGGACGAAACGAACCGACCTTGCTCATTACCCTGGATCAACATCAACTGTAAATGCCATCACGTTAACAAATAGATGTGAAAATAAACTGATAACAAAAATGTGGAATAAAACAGACAATGACAAATGACACGTTGTTCGCTTGTTACATTTGTACAATTTTATTGTTGTTGTATCAATTCCAAACCAGAGACATAATGGTGTTCATAATTTGCGCCGCTATCAATGCGAAATCCTTCACATGGGAGTCTTTGAAATAATAGGTGATTACGATTGTAAGCGCGATCAGAAAAAAGAATTTGAGTATAGTCATCCACTTCGGAAACCATGGAAATGTTATGACGTACGGCTCCACCGTCAGAGCTCCGTTGTCGGTATAAGAGGCGCACAGGATAGCGTCGACGGCTCCTGCGTGGTTAGCGATGACTCTGGTGACGTCTCCATACGACACAATCATCACCAATCTGTCTCGAACGTCGTGTGAGTACGTCATACTGTCCATGACGCTGAGTCTGCATGCGTTGATCGTTGAGACAAATTCCACTTTGAGGATGACGCGTTCGTTGCCGAACTTGTTGAATATCTCAAGCAAAGGTATTTCCCTCGCCACCACGTTGCTCACCCACGCAGTTCTAATGATCGTTTCGTCTATCGACAGTTCGTCGAATTCGACGGGGGACGACGTCGTATCGTAGAACGTGTACTTCCTCTGCGATATAGAACTCATGGTGTCGTGTAACGCATGTTTCGAGCAGATGCGGATCTATGTCACATACAAATAGTCGTTAGTCGTTTGTCCGCTATTCCATTCAGAAGATATCTCAATTGCTTCTTACTCTTCTTGTCTAGCTTCTCGCCAGCCTGTCTGGTCGTGTTCCTAATATTCCTGTTACTTATCCGTCGGACCGTACTCACGACGACAGACAATACTTTGTCGGTGATCACGTATCCGTCCAACAGAGCGTATATTTCTCTGAGGAGATCTATGGTCTGATCATCGTCCTTCGCGCATCGCGATAGGCAATGACGTGCAAAGGTGTCGAAACACATGTGTCCATCATCCCAATCAATATCCGATGGCCAGTCGTAGGTGCGATTAAACCTTGGTTCTTTCTTGAATGGCGGTTCCTTGGCTTCGTTGGCTTGTCTGTGGCGGTCATTTATAGGAAGTTGTCTTTTTCGTCCACGACAACCACCCACGTGAGCTACCGCACTGTCTGCTTCCGTCGCGCGTTTAACGTCCGAGTAACATTCGATATTAAAAATAGTTTGTGAATCCTCGAAGACGACGAAATCTGTATTGTTTGTAGGGTTGATGTAAGTCGCGACCACTTTATCGTCGATGTTGATAGCCCTGGCGACCTGACTCGGGATGTTGAGACAAACGTAGTCCGTACTCGCTAACGTTGCTGGATCCATTCTACGCGTGTGGCTGTACTAATTTGTGTATTATCTTTATGAACACGTGTCTCTGCTCGGCCTCGCTTCCCGACTCTCGGTCAAGATGGAATAGCGTTGACAATCTGAGATACTCTTCGGTGACGTCTTTAAGGTTGGATGCGCTGTCAAACGGAGCATTGAGCTTGTCTGGGTCTTGTAATATAATCGATGATGCGTCCACGGCGTCGTTATTCATGCATTCAGCGGATATCGTGGCGGAGCTGACGGATCCCCGGTGAATATCTTGGCGCGCGGTTGTGAGCAGCAACAGCAGCAGCACTTTTTGAAATAATACAGACACTTGAACAGTACGGTTAGTACAATGAGACTAACCAGGCATATGAGAAATATTGAAAGATATAACCACGGTGGTTCAAAAGCGACTGACACAAAATCCATAACGCAGAGTTTTTATATTGGATGGTGTATGACGTCACGATCACGTGTATACCGAATCTGTCGACAGATTGTGCACCGAATATCTGACAATTCTGCGCCCCGTCTGGTCCGTGTCGGTCGCCTCGGTTCTTCTGATTACAATATCGTTTCTACTCATAGACATGGCGTTTTCGCTGGGGGTATGTAATCCGTAGAACGCACAAATAGTCTGGTTCAATCGGAATGTCTCGGGTAACCCAAACAGATCGATGGGCGCTCTATCGTCCAGAATGCAGTAATCCACGTCGCACGCAAAACATTGGTGTGATGACTGGTCGTGTAGAAACTCCTTAATATACACCACGGCGTCCGCGCAATATTGCGGTTGGGTATCTTCTGGGTAATATAGCCAGTGCGGGTGCTTCACGTTCGGTGGTGGTATGGGATCGTCAACACTTAAATCGTCGTTCACGTGAACGCCATCCCACAATCCTTTTGATGCGCACATTCGTTCGGAACACCGATACGACAGAAATGTATCGATGTCGTCCTGGCTGAGTGAAGCGATCCTCCGGTCGGCCACCAGACGCAGCAGATGCCGTCTCAGTGACGGAAGTCCGGGCACAAGAGATCGACAGAATACGTCTATAAAGTTCTCATCCGCTTTGGTTTTGTTAGTCAAGGGCGTACCGCCGATCGCCTGTCGAGAAGCCGCTTGGTAAAAAGACTCCATCATATCCTTTCTAAACCGTGCCGTGAACACCGACGGCGGTTTGTCGCTTTCGTCCGCGTTGGCTTCAGCTTCATAAATTTCGCGACAGTTGTTGATGTCTCTGTTCAGAGCGTCGGGAGTCGATCCACCGTCGTGCATAATCGACAGCAGTGTTCCATCCGGACAGACGGCTAGTTTGTGAGTCGTGTTGTCTATAGCGCTGACAAGTTCGTTGACGCGCGTCAGATCGTCTATCAACTTCGGATCGTTCGCAGCGGCCATGACGGATACATAGAAGCGTCCGCTTCTTGAGTACAAACATCTCCTAATGAACGGAGAGGTCTGTTGCGTCATCATCTCACACAAACCAAGTCGCGTCTTACACAAACCAAGTCGCGTCTTGACGAAATTCGTGTATTTGAACACAGGGGAATTTCGATTAGCCAATCGGACGCTCGCGATGTTAGTATTCACCCGACTGTAAACGTCTTCGTCGCATTGCGAAAGTCTACTAACATCCAACCATCAAATGATAGATTTTCTCCTCACCGAGATAAATGTACAGCATCGTTATGCGTCGGAGTGTTATGATTGGCTACTATCAACCACTAAATGTTAGATTTTATCCTCACCGAGGTAAATGTACAACATCGTTATGCGTCGGAGTGTTTGATTGGATAATTTCAACCAGTCGTCTCGACTATTTAAAATGTTACTACCCATTTACACCATTTCACCACACATTACCAGACATGGCTATCCACCGACCCAGAAGATTACGCCTGCGACAGGTGAGACAGAGTCGACCCACACGAAATATAGCACAACAGAGTCGGAAGAGACGAGCCGCCGCAGATCTACTAAAGAAAGCTAAGATACACCTCTCGTGGCTGTCGCGGTTGAAGACGACGTCCAATATACGCTGTCTGATTTGTTTCAAGCAGTTGAAGGCCGACACACATCAAGCTTGTGCGGTGCGGTGCGGTCACGTATTCGGCTATACGTGCATACAGACTCTCATGGAGACAAACGACACGCAACCAGTGACGTCCCGATCTTGTCCCGTCTGCAAATGTGAATTCGACACGCACGACATCCTCAGACTGTACTTTAGTGCGAACTGTGAAGATGAGGAAGTCAGTGACCCGGACCCAGACACTGTTGTCAACGCATATAAGCGACGAATACGAGTTCTCGAATCGGAAAACGAGAAGCTGACTGAACGCCTCGACGCTTTGGATGAATGGAATAACGACGTCGGTGAAGAATACGATGACGATGAAGATGACGAAGATCGTCGAGTTCAGGCTCTTGAGAGTGAAGATGAACGTCACGATGAACGCCAACAGGCTATTCTCAATGGTGAGAGGTGGAAAGGCGATAGTGATGACGATGAGCGTCGAGATCGGGCTCTTACGAGAGAACGCGAGAGACATAATGATCGTGTGAATGCTATTTTCACAGGCGATGATGATGATCGGGAAAACGATGATGTTGATGATGGTGACGACGACGATTATGAAGAGGACGAAGACGACTTACCATCACACCTGGGATCAACATCGTCTTACGATAGCAGTTTTATTGATGATGGAGACGATTCGTCATGGTCCGAAGAGTCTTGGGACTGATGCATGACGTCAAGACGCGGCTTGAAATACAAAAGGTGCGAGAGTCGTGAACATCAACGCAATTGTTGACAATGAACGCAATCCTTATCTCAGCTTTGGTCTGTGCTGCTATGTGTGGACTGCCTTAAGCCGAGGACACAGAGAACGCTTCACGATTGAAAAAGCAGGCGCTTGCGATTCAATCTTGCTTGTCAAGCTAGACAAGCGTTTGAGAAGCACACAGAGGAAGCTTGCGATGGGCGCGCTATTTCTCTTGGCGTGTTGCAGATGAAGAATGGTGATAAATTCCTATCTTTTGAAAGAAGCGTTTAAAACTGGTGGTTTGCGCGTAGATTTTGTTAATTTTGATACGCTGATTTCGAAAATGCAATCAGTTTTCCAATTTGAGCAATATTTTGCATTTTGACTTGGAAAGGATTAGTATCCCGGCAGGTGACGTCAGCGTCGCAATGCTCCCTGTCACCTTGATGTCACCCACGTGCTCGCTTCAAGCGCGAAAAAGAATTCAGTTTCAATACTTTATACTTTACATGCGAGGCTTGACTTTTCAAGCCAACAAGCGCAAGCGTTCTGTATGGCCGTAGAAAGGGAAAATAGTAAGGACTTAAAAGCGCCTGTCTACAAGCACTTGCTTTTCAATCGTATGTCCTCGGCTTTGATATGGAGCCGTCGGGCTTGTGGCGCCATTTGCGCAACCCTCAGATCGAGAACCACTCATCCGTATTCGCCGACAGCGTCAACACGCCATCGGCATACCCAAGGTGATTCGGGGTGACACCAGCAGTTAACAGGATAAACCGCTTGTAACGAATAAATAAAAATAAAGAAAGAATGAAAAATTGTCGTTTTGTTTGATTATATATCTTTATTGTTTCTTTCTTGTTCTCGTACGTATTGTCTATTGTACACTCATACGCCGAATTCATTGGCTCTGAGTGTGAATTCGCCGCCGACGCGCACGACAGCTGTGTTGTATTTGAAGTTACTCTCAATAACGCCAACCGGTCGCATGTACGTCATGTAGGTTAGTATTTTGTCGATATCGTCGGTGCAGTGTAGACACCTACTCTTGATAAAACGAGCGATGTGGGTGTGAGGAGTGAAGTCTTTCGCAGATTTCAGGTCCAGCAGGTCCATCGTCAACAGCTTCAGGTTGTTTTCATCTATCATCATGGGGTGGACGTAATCGCAGTCGAGATATCGAAAAACATTGCACACATTCGTTTTCGCCAACGGAACGATTGCTGGTAGTAGGTAGAGCTTGCTGCCGACGGATAGATTAGTGACGCCTGTGTTGACCACTCCGGTGGCCCTGAGCAGACTGATCTTGATGTATCTGGTGACATACACTCCGCTTCTGCGCTTCTGTTGTTCTGGAATACCCCACAACGTTTTCTTCGTGTCCAAGAGTTGTAGAAAGTCTGACATACCCTCCTCATCGCTGACGTTTTTATCATACTTCTGGAGATAGTCAGTCAGGCTGCCCACGTTGTTAGAGGTGGTCGCGACGTTTATGAAGCCAGTGGGAAAATCTGTAGAGGTTACACCGGTCAAAGCGTCGGGTATGTTGTAGATGTCGTTAGACGGAACTCGTCCGACGATACCGCTAATGTACGACATAATCAAAAAATGAAATGTGGAGTCACTACAAAAGAAAGATGACGCACACACACCAAGGTGCGTGAAATAAATAGTCAGCAGCATCAATTATCGAACGAGTACTCAGACGTTTGGTTGTCCCACTTGCCGAACATAGCCGATCCGTTGAGCAGGAAGTCAGACCCCTCCATGTTCATGATCTTCACTCGGTGTCCGTTCGCGAACTTTATGTCGTCGGTTGCCATAGTTCCCAACTTGCGGTTCAGTGAACTGTAACAGTACACCGGGTATGCGACGCCTGTGAAGTGTGAGATGTTAGACTCGTTTATCGGATGAATATCGAGTTCGTCGACGTACTGTTGATTCTTTTGCACGCGACTGGCTCTGGTCTCAGCGTCGATTTGCGCCTTGATGGCATCCGCAGACGTGGGATTGAAAGCGACGTACTTATGGCCTGGGAAATCGCTATCCTCGAACCTGTTCTTCCACAGAAACATCGTATTGATATTGTTTCGCATGTTGCTGTGCACGGTATTGTGTGTGTACACCGTCGTGTGTTGACAGTCCATCTGTGACTGATCAAAGAAGTCGCGAGCGTGATCTTCGGGGGTGATGTAGGGTGTCGCCAACCGACCCACGGGAGTAAATGGTTTGGACACAACGTCCCTGTCGACAAATGGAGCCGTGAAGAACATAATCCAACCGTCTCCTTTCACGCAGTTCGGATCTTGTTGCTTATCCTCGACGGCGGCTAGTCTCATCGAGGCTTCGTGAGTCAGGTATTGACTGATGTCCATTTCGTCTGTCGGATCGACGACCCGATCGTCGGTCAGGGTCTGAGACTGGATGATCTTGGCGTCTTGCCACTTCACGGCCGGGTAGCCGGCAAGGGACTGCCTACCGGTTACGGCGTGCATAAATGACTCGTAATTGATCATCTGGGATTTGTCGGGAGGGTCCTCCACTCTCCTTTGCTGAGTGGGGCCGGTGACGTGTATAAATCCATTCGGTCGACATGCCAGCAGAGAGTCGGTCTGGTAGTAGGACGTCCTCAGGAAATACAATCCGAATCCCGGGTTGATGAAATCGAGACACGATATCGCTTGCACGTTGGTGAGTTTCATCAGCGCATCGTACACATTGTAGATGATTTTCTTGGCGATGGTGATATTCTTCTGAGAGCAGTAAGATTTTGCTCTGTCGACGGTGTTTCTTCTGGTCTGTGGGGTCCATACATCCCCAGCATCTCGTCTCATCGTCGCCTGCTCGAGTGTCTCGCCGTCACCGTCTTCCTCTTGCTCAGCATTTTCTCGCCCGGCGGCAGCCGCCTGTGCCGGTCGAGGGTCATCATCGTCTTCCTTGTCGTAACCATCGATGTTGTTGAACAGGAACGTCAGTTCTCTGGCTGTGCTATTTTCCAAGACACTCACCAGGTTGGCGTACATGAGGTCGGGGTTGTAGTAATGGTTATCAACCATGTACGTATTGAGCAGCAATTGGTCTCCACCCTCGTTCAATCTGTAAAAGACCATGCTGGAGAGAGCGTTTGTGGCGTCTTCGTCAATATTTTTGGCGATAATCTCCTTGGGTGCGTCTTCAAAGAACCTAGTCAGGAACTTCATCATCGCTGATGCGCCAAGGGTGTACTGACTACCGTCCTCATTTGTGAACGTGGTCGTTTGTCTGACTGGACCGTCTGGCGCAATCCCCTTCTTGGTGAATAAGATGCCGCATGGTAGCACCCTATCGATCGTAGTCATGTTTCTGAGACCAGATTTTCTAGCGACGCTGTCGACGAATGGGTTTCCGTCTAGATCAACGAACACGGCACGAATGCCTCCGATCACCGCTGTAATCAGTTCGTGGTTCTGTTGGACGACCTCTTCCACTTGTAACTGACGTTTATCGTCTCTCACGTAGCTTCCGTTTTTCAACGTAACAGAGTTCTGTGGCGCCACGAGATTGATGGGGTTCATGTCGTTTTGCGACAGAGTCAATTTGGTCTCGCGTTGATGCATGTTGACATTATTCTTCTGCGCGAGCCCGATCTTCAGCAGGTAGGCGATCGTGCTGCCCGGGGCGCAGATGATGACGTCCGGGTGTTCGAATCTGGCGCCCTCGCCACTGAATCTCGGCATAAGGTCTGGCATGGCGCCGTCGTTGTCGCTGTTATGCATGTATACGCTGAGAAACTCGAATAGAGCCTTAGCGCAGGTGTTCATCTCGCTGGTAACCTGCCCGGGGATGTGTTTCGCCATCGCGAACGTCTGTTGCGATTTTGACGCGATGGTCCTCTTGGCAATGTCCTGGATGCTCCTGACGTTCTTCCAAGCTTCACCCTTGCTTCTCAACACCGTGCTAGACGGCGCCCACTCCCCGACTTTTATCATAGCGATCGTGTTATCCAACGCGGTGAGCAAGTCGGCCGCCACCCATGAGTGCGTATTCGCCAGTTTCATGAAGTTATTGTAATTGCTGTGCGTCAACATGGATTTTTCGTTGTCCTTCGGGTGATAGAGAGGTCCTCCAATGGCGACGCGCTCCTTCGCCTCGAGCCAGTATCCATTTACTATTTTCAGAAACTCCGCGATGGTCCGAAACACGTCCTTGCTCACTTCTGTTTTTACCTTCAGTGGGTCACCGACGACGATCTTGCGATCCATAGTGGTTAAAGATGTCTTCGGGATAGCGCCATCGATCTTGACGTTGTTCTTGCTGGTGTTAATTAGGAACGATAAGGTGAACGATACGCCATCGTTGAGCTCCTCGATCGTCGTAACTCCCTGAAACATACATCCCAAGGTCGACTCGCGCATAGCTTTCGACACGTAGAGAGCTAATTTGCTGGCGAGCAAAAAATCCATGGATGTGTTGACATCCTTGGTAGTGATCGAGTTCCTTTGCTCGTACTTGGACAGCTGGTCGAACAGCCATTCGGTGTTGTTCTTGATATCATCCACGTGCTTGGCGGTGGTTCTCTGAATCGCCAACGGAGTGCGGTCATTGGCGAAGACCTGGATCATACCCGTGTTGGTATTCATCTTGTTATTATTTATTAGTCTGCGGCAGTACCGTAGACCGTCGCCAGATAGATCCTGCTGATGAACTCAAAAAGTCGCCTTACACTAATAATTCTCACACAGTAAAAAATGAAAGTCTTCTCCGCGGTCAGCTCAATCGGCGCATCCAACCGCTTGCAACTTAATAATAAGCTGAGCGGGGTGTTCAAACACTACATCAAACCGTCGCGTCTGGGCAAGAAGATGATGTTGCACGACGCGATAACCAACAAGATGCGCAAAACTGACATTTGTTGCTACCCCCTCATAGACCCCACCGCGGGCCAGTCGGCCAAGAAGTACGTGTTGTACGCCGATTATTACTGCGTCCTTCCGATTCACACCACGGATCAACGCGTGGCGAACGACGTGGCTCAGATTAGGGGGACCGAAGAATCTGTATTGGTCGAATACGTCTCCTGGTTGAACGCCGGGAGATCAAGGAGTCTCGACCAGGCCGTTTTAGACTGCATGACGCGAACGGATAAGACGATCCCATTCATGGACACCGCGCTAATGTGGAACTATTTCTTTCTGACGAACAAGTTCGAGTACGCCGGGTACGTCATAACGACAGCCGACGGCGTCGATACCATTCATCTGGCGTATCATCGTACACCGACACCCAGTCAGGGTGTGACGCTCGACAGGTTTTTGTTCTCCATCGTAGCATCTCAGCACGATACGGTCACGCAAGTGAGCGTGAGTGATAAATGGGATGGATATCTCGCCGACACAGTACAGATGGGTCATAGCGGCGATACACAACTGTTCAGGAACATGCCCACCAACAAACCACTGTATGCTTTATTATCAACGCCTTTGGTGGAAGCCAGGCGGCTTGGGGAACATCACATGAAGGCGTGAACAAGACAACACAGGTGGGACAAAAAAAGAGACATAATCAGTGTAAGTTCTATATGGTTTATTTTGAAATAAAAAAAGTCATTCATCAACACATGCGAGTTCGTCTTATGTTCTGTGTCTGTCCGTCAAGCGTCATAACATATATAATATCAAGGTTTTGTAATGCGTCCAGAGACAATGTTGTGTAACACACACCAGGGGTGTCGACGTACAGGTATCCCCAGAATACCGGAATCACACCATCGGCCGACTTCTCAACCGCAGCCCACACAGTATTCACAGCCATATGAGCGGGTGACAGCAACTCCGTCAGCACACAGTTCATTCTAGCGTGTTGCAGCCTGATATTGGACAAAATCGAGGAGCGAGCGTCAGTGGGGAGAGTCGATCCGCTTCTCAACGGAGGTACATGTGACAGGTGACACGTTTCCATGCTGCGTTTCAACACACGAAACGCTTCTCCGTAACACACATCGTCGCTGTCAGATACAATGTGTGTGACACCCAGCGCTTTCGCCACATTCAGAATAACACCGATGTCTTGTCTGACGTTCATCGTTAGCACGCAATGCGATTGACAAGAGATCAATTGTTTCAGGTAGCATATGATTTCAGAGCTCAAGTGTTCACGATTGTCGTCGCACATCTCATCTGGAACGAAGAACGACATTCTGGTACTGGACGGTGATAGTTCGGTCGTCGATTTGGGGGGTACGCAGACGCTGGATAACATGGGGTACACACTGATCACGCGTGGCGACGAATATACAAAGTCTAAATCTACCAACAAGGTTGTCCTTTTCTTTCCGGCTGCAGGAAATCCGAGCTCGTTCACTTCATCACAAGCAAATACTGTGTGTTTGTAATTGTTCATCGTTACAGCGAGTGAATTATCGTTACTGAGAACGAGCACGACCGGAGCATCGATATACTCCAATAAGCACCTGAATGTTATTATCGACCTCACACAGTTGATCCTTGGAGTGGATGATTTAACGAGTAACTCGCAGCCACCCCACGAATGCACAAAATAATTGCTTCTAACATCCGATATGACCATTGAGTTCACGATAGGATACCCGTCGATCTCAGCATCGCCGCTCTGTACTGTAATTTGTACAATGTCTCCACTCGGTTGCGCGCAACCGAAAGATATCCACACACATTGTCCTTCTTTCAATAATATCGTGTCTGACAGAACCTTATCAACATTCGGCAGGCCGCCGGATCCAGTTTGTTCAAGAGAGAGATCGCCATCAGCGCCGACAAAGCAGAGGTCCTGGTTGTGTCGTCTGTTATTCTCGAGTGATGCAGAAAGCTTTGCGCGAGATCGATGCATCGTTTTGGCTCACGTGGTTGTCGTGCGCGATTGTCGTAAGTAGACGATCGGCGTCGTCTATCGTCGTGTCGACGATCTCTGTTCTTTGTATGACGCTCAGCACCTTGTCTCTCGCTGGGATGACGACAAGATATCGCTGTGTAGTACGACACTTCGTTGTCCAAGACGTCGTAGTCCGAGACTTCGTTGGTGGGGGCTGAATAGTATGCGTCGTTGGACTGCTGGTAAGGAGTCTGTGGCTCGGAGGTGACAGTCGCAGGCGCCTCTGACTGCCGCAGCGTATCAGATGAATACACCGCGTGCTGCAGCTCGTGCGCGGGTTGTTTATATTGTTCGTGTTCAGCGTTTAAGATCTGCTCACAGCTCTCGCCGTCATTCAAGAGTTCGTCGAAGGTGGGGTAATCCATCATCAACGATCTGTAGACAAGACAAAAGGGGTAAATAATTACATAAATATTACTGAGACAATTCTGTCTTAGTAGTTTTATTACTTCTATAACACTATCGAGCGCCGGTGATTGATCTCACAAACGCATTCATGAGATCCTCGGGTGGTCGGGCGATAATAACGCTACCACCAGCGCCACAAGCAGCATCGGATCTTGGAGCGGCGGCTTCCACGGTCGCTCCCTGTGGTTGTCTATGGATTGCGGCTTCCACAGCAATTGGCGCGCTGACTTCACTGGCGGTCTGAGGCGGGGGAGGGGTCTGAGTCTGAGTCATACTCTCCCTCAACAGCTTCAACTCTGTTAGAATCATCGACATGGCCGTATTCTCGTTGGGGTTGGCGACGGGTGGTGGTGTCTGTGTGGCTGGATGATCAACGGAAGCGTTGACCTGCGTCGGAATATTCGGCGCCACGCGTTCGTCCTCGCATTCATCGTCATATCGAGACACTTTATGTGGGGGTTGATGATTGGTTGAGTCCAATTGGTCTCTGAATTGGATGAACTCCTTGAAGAGCTCCATCGTTGAAGATGTACGTTTCGGCATCTTTATCGCTGGTCGTCTCGGGAGGTCCTTACTCGCGTTGATGTAACACAAATCACCGGCACGATAACTGAATTTGTCGTTTATCAGCAGGTAGTCGCGTCTTCCGTTCTGACCAACATAAGCTGTCGAATGAGAGGCAACAATGTCTGATATGTGTTCGTTTTCTAGCCGTCGTTTTAATATTACCTCGTTACAATTTTTGTATTCGACCACCGTCCCCTTCCGTCCCGGCGTGTCAACTAAAGAAATGTGGTTGACGCGATTGTTTGTCGGATTGTGCGATAAGCTGAATGAACATAGAGTCTTCTTGCAATAATTAGCGAGGGTAGCGATTTCCGGGTTGTATTTCTCGACGAAATCGTCAAAACGACGTTTCAGACACTCGAGGAGATAATAATCGTCTAACACACACTCGACCACGATTCCCTTAGCGTCTCGTAACGATCGCGTACACCTCCCGACGACGTGTCTTGGGTCGTGAGCAACAACCAAGGGCGCGCCCACGAATATTAGTCCTTCATTTTTTGGGTCTATGTAATATTTTGTATCTTCGGCGTTCGGGCAACCCTCAGAGTTCCGGTGCGTACAATGCGGGGACTCGCAGAAACGCACCACGTAGCCCTCAACCTTCATATCGGCCCCATGGTGGCGAGTGACCAGATGTCCATCAGTTTAATAGTCTCCTGTTCAGTTTCTGGAAGACTCACGATCCGCGTTTTGTCTGGGTTTACAAAGTAGAACCACAGCTCGTTCGCGTTGTTTGTCCTAGTACACATGACGATGAGATCCTGAGCCCTGACCACCTCATCGACCTGTACGTACATGAGAGTCTTTATTGTATCACCCTGAGAGGATGCGACGGTCGCGACTAAGATCGCTTTGAACGGGTAGTATTCCACCACGGTGAACATCGTTCCGGAGGTAATCTCGACCGGATGATCCACCTCATCTTCGTTCAATTCGCTGACCGTTTGTTGTAAACGGGATGGTGGAGGCGTCGATTCCGATGGATCGTCCTCCATTTCATCACAGAAGTCGTCGCGCGGATCGTAGTCCAAAGAATCTTCACACCCGCAGTCCGCATTATACCGCGTGGAGGCTTTCTTCTTTCTGTCCTCGTGAACTCTCCTATCTCTCATGACTTGACGCTGCGCAGTTTCTCTTGGAACAGTCAGATAGCCGCTAATTGGCGTATCAGTCTTTGTAGTTGATGGCCTAACTTCGACAAATAACGTCTTTCCAAGTCGAATGAGTAATGGTGGACTCTTGCTTTTACCCGCACTCCCCTCCATGAAGACAGTTTCGCCTTTTGGGATGATAATACTGGCTGGAGATGAACCGTCGACCGTGTACGCTAGATCGTACTCCTGGCCCAATTCGTCGTCCTCTCTGTCGGAAATCAGTTTCGTCATGACTGTTCGGAGGTCGTACAAAGTCTGTGTTACGGAGTCCTCATCGTTCAGCGTGTCTAGGTTTTCGGATATTCTGTCCACAAAGTCCTCGCAATCAGCCCTCGCGTATATCAAAGACTGAGCCATAGCCCTCACAAACTCCATCTTGATTTTTGGTTCTGTAATGTACAGACTCTCGAGCTGAGCCATGTCATGTACGAAGTCGCTCCAGGATCCAATAATCCTGGTTAGCTTACCCAGGGTAGTGTGGGTGGTCTTGTACGGCCGCCCCATCTGAAATATTCTAGTGTTGGTGTATCTTGAGAAACATTCGTGAGAACCGCTCGCCGTGTACCGACCACCCCGTCTCTCTGTCGAGTCTCCATTCTCCGCATCGACGTCCTTCGTCTCTGTATCCACACCAAAGTATACCTTGGTCATGTAGTTCTGTGGTTTTCTTACGACTTTCTTCTTCCAGCATGGATGCTCGAAGTTCGCGCTATTGTACATGGCACCTACGGCGTTGAGACAGTCGTACAGGACTAAGGGTTCTGTGTTGCCGGCGGCCACCATAGCCTCCTCAACCCGTATCTCTTCATCCGGCAAAATGACATTGTGTCCCAAAACATCCTTACACGCCTTGTGCGTCGTACACAGTCGAATGCATCTGCAACCCGACACGTCGTTGAACTGTTCTTTAGTGACAGATCGTTTCGTCTTTATGTACTCCATCGTATTCTGCGGGATAGGAGTCCCCCGCTCTAATGAATTGCGAAAAATCTCCAGGTTCTGGGTTGGCAACAAATCGCCCCCCGTGATGCGGCGATTGTGTTTTTTATTCTTGACGATGAAACTGTTGGGGTATAGTAGACAGTGGTGTTTGGTTATCATGGTGATCATAGACAGATCCTCGATCTGTATCTTTTTATGGGCGCAGGATACGCTAGTTGAACAGAAGTTGACGCACAGGTCGTTAATTATCGACGTCTGAGTATGAGATCCGACGATGACGATGGTCGGTTTGCGCGTCACACCAGTCTGAAACATCTCGTGCAGGAAATAATAGAAGGCGACGTTTACCAGATACCAGGAATACTGCAGCTTGCCGGCCTCATCGTAGATAAAAGTGTTATGCGCCAGATGCTTGGGGATTCGGTTTTGACCGACGGTACTCTGAATGTATTCCATCGTGGCATCGTGGATCTCAGTCGCCGATGCGTGTCTCAGGTCCGGACGTATCGTACTCAGCAGATACTTCCGAGACATGCAGTACGCTTCTGGAGTGATTGTGGTAGGGACTTTGCGGACTAAATTATCCCACAAGAACTGGCAGGCCGCATATATCCTCTCGGACATATGATTGTAGAACGTCTTTGCATCACGACAATTCATCTCAAGTACTTCTTGGGGTAGGTCGGCGAACAGAATCTTCCTACATTTCAGCCATTCCGTAGGGTTGATATGAAGTTGTTTGAATGATGTCATCTCGTGAGACTGATCAGGTGCGAACAACTGATTTTGCGTCGTATTCGTCTTCTGCTGTTGTCCGCCCGTGTTGGTCGATGCGCAAGACGTCGCTTTAATCAAACAGACGTTTTGAACGCGATATCCATCTTGCCAGACAGTCTTGCCCGTGCCAGCATCGCCTACAACCATAACGACGCAAGCGTCCTGTTGTCCTTGATGTGGCGTGTCGCAATATGAGCGTTGGTGATCTTCCACAACAGCATGATCACACGCGTCAATCGCTGAAAAAAACAGACAATTTAAATCGGACATGACGTCGTGGAAATATGAGACAAATTCTTACCACGGAAAGCAACTGTCCGTCACCCCGTCCAATTCGAGGAGTCAATGATTTAGTTCAGGAAAATGTACAGCCCCTTTTAGCTCGCTAACGAACCAATCCGATCGTAGAAGTTAGAATTGTGAATGACATGTAAGAAATTCTAACATTCGTCAACACTCATTGGTTGATACAAAAATGCACTGTTGTGTTTCCGACTTGTTGATAATATATCGTAACATTTTCAGCCACATCAAGCCATGGCTTGGTCGATGTCAGAATACTTCCGTAAAAAAAAGACACGCTAACGTCAAACCACAAGCCATGGCTTGGTCGATGTCAGAATACTTCCGTAATAAAAAAACACGCTAACATCAAACCACAGGCCATGGCTTGTTAGTGATGTTAGAATATTTTTGCATTGCCACAGAAATCACACATTTCATCAACACAACAAGATGATTGGTCAGATAAAGTTTATTTATAAGCGAAGTATACATTCAGACTGGGAAATAAACATCAATTTACACACATAATATTATACATCGTTTGCCTAACAAGCGGGTTGCGGCCTGTCTGCCAACGTTCGAGGTTGAGCGGTGATTACCGCAGGAAGCGCGGCGTTGTCATCATTGAATTCATCATCCCCCGCCGCACCATTGTCATCTCTGTTACCATTATCGTCGTTCAGACGGAGGAAGGAGTCGAACACGATCTCGTCGTCGTCGTCGTCTGCTTCACGTTCCGATGTGTTCGATTGCAGGTATCTCATCGTGTCAAGAGACTTTACAAGTCGAGCGAGTTGTTGCTGGGTTGTCACCGCTTCGCTGAGATCTTTTGCGAGGGCCGAGGAATCCAGATTTAGTTCCTGAAGAAACTTCGACGTCCGTTTCTGGTCTCGCATAATCCCTATATATTCAGGGATAAGTCTTTTCAGCTGCTTTGGGACGTATGTTTTGCGAGAGAGAGACTCCAAATTCCTCTTTCGTCGGTCCTGTATCACGAGATCTGATTGCTCATCCAGTAGGACAATCGCGTGATCGGGAGATAACAACGGGGTAGCGTCGACATCACACTCGGCGATTGGGGGGTTTCCCCTCCTACACCTCTCACCTATAGCCTTGAACGCCCCAAACACGTAGCATAGCCACGGCATGATGATGAAAAGAACAAGCTCGACGATCGACACACCAGTTTGTAAACGACCGAGGAGATCTGCTAGTGGCGTGCCGCCCCCGAAAATATCATCCGCAGTTACTCAGGATGGTAAGGCGTATCAACAGTACTCTTGTCTGGTATATCCGTACGACACCGAGTTCACACAAGCCCTGAAGCTTCAGAACTGCAAGACGTTTAAAACGTTGTTTTATGTAAAACACAAACAATGTAATTCTCCTGACGGCGTACTTCTCAACATGAAATGTATCGGGAGAAAGATCGCCGCAGTCACAGTGTTTACAAAGGTGTACGACAGTGAATCCGAGTTCCTACGAGATATATCGAGGAGAAGCGAAGGTGGCGCGCCAGTATTTTCGCTTGACGAAGTATATCAGATTCCACACACGCTGAGTCTCTACAGCGTCATAAACAGAGAGACCGTTGACAATCTGCTCTTAAAGACGAGCCAAACAAATATTCTCACACTGTTAAACAAGAGCTTCACTAAATCCGATTCAGATCCCGTCACGTGGTACGTCAATGTCTGTTGCAAGTTATTATGCGGAGACAATTCCGAACTACCAAACGTGTTGTGTATGCGACGATTTACCAGATGTTTCCAGTCCGTAATATCCGACATCGACGCGACAGTCGTCACCAACAAGATCCGACTCGCCAAAGGTGTCTCCCACGACATCATCGCGCTGTACGAAGCTGTGTTCGGCGGTCAGAACATAGTTGAGTACATCACGTTGGCGCGAATGATCATATCTGTCTCTACTCTGGCGATGCAAAACACAATCAACGTATACAAGGCTTTCAACAGCGATCGGCACACAAACATCGGAGGATGTCTAACATTCGCCAACAGTCAGTTCATCGACACGCTGAACGACATGTTCAAGACACCATCCGATCTTCTGACATCCGAGTATCTACAAAAAGACAAGCTGGACGATAAGGTGAAGGAATTTTGGGACATCGTGAAACGCGTTGCGAGTCAAGGCAGTACCGAGATCGTGCAGTTTCTGAAAGATAACATTCGAGTGACGGATTTCGATCCTCAAAAACACTCGTGCTACAACCTCACACCCCCAACAGATAGAGGTGATATGACGAAGTACGGCACAACGCCGCCAGAGTGGAGCGGACCAATCGCCAAAAGGATCATCCCAACGGAAAATCCGTTTCCAGGAAGTATGTGTAAACAGTTTCGAGGGGTCAATTCCATGGTTCTGGCGTCCCTTTGTAACTCAGACAGAGTTATGGTCATGAGCGGAGAACCGGTGAAGAAGGTTCTGCAACGGTTACACGGTGTTCAGTATATCAATCGGCCGATGCTAAGCGTTGCGCGCGACAATGGCTATCAATACTGCATTCTGATAGACAAGAACGCGTTAGATGTGCAATTTGCGACAAGGAAAATCATAACAGCTATTAAAAAACATACGCAGAATCCGTCCATGATCACTTACAGTGACGTAATTGACGCCTTCGACGAGGTTCCATCCCTCTATTTCAACGAAGTAATCAACGACCACCTCACTGTGTTCACACTCCCTCTAGATATTGACAGCGCAGAATTGATAAGCACGTTGTATAGCTCAGAAAACACTGATACATGGGAATTGAGAGCGAAAATACACGATCGGATGAAGAGTGAAATGGTCGACTACCTACAGATGCTGAATCACGACGGTACATTGACGACTGGGGGAAATGGTGGCTCATTGGACTTTACGTGTAGCTGCTTTGAGTCTCGTCCAGACTCGAAGATAACCAAGGTCGGCCTTCGCGTTATCTTCCGCTTCAAAGGGTTATCGTTCGCCAACATCTCCGTGGCTCATCAGTTCGTTCTCGGCTATCAGTTTTTCCTATCCAACACCGTTCCCGTCATCGCACACGCCATCGACATGCGCCCCTTTACCAACGCAACCAAGTCTATGCGTCTTCCAGGGATGTACAAGACGAAAGAGAGTCGCCAGTTGATCTACGTTCCAACGGACAGTAACACGTCGTTCTTTCCAAGCAAAGCATTGGTTCACGCCAAGAACAGCCCAGACGGTGCTCCCCTTCGAGTTATCACGCGCTTCGGCAACATCGCCCATCTAAAACTGGACCCAGACACAGAGGCGAGCAAACTATGCGAAAAGGCGAAACGAAGAGACGCTCGTCAGCTCCGCATGGCGTCGTTCTACGCTTTAAATGGTAATGTAGCGGCGCTGACCAGCTTCGTACAGTCGCAGATCGGCTCTATCATGACAGCAATTCATGGGTGTGGTGGTGGCGTGGAGTCGGACGCACTGACCGGCGTCAAATTGCAACAGCGATCACCCCACACGATTCTGCTGACTCCACGAATACATTGGTGTGTGAAACGACGACACGGAAATCCTGCCGGCAACCCATGTTCGTACTCCCTAAAACTGATGGACGACAATAGACGTTATTCACTGTTCATGTTCTGTTTCGCCTGCGGGGTAGTCGATAACATCTACGTCGGCGACTTGCCGGCGCACCTCCACAACAAATCATTGTGCTCCTCTCGTACACAAGAGACGACAACGACGATCACAGACTCCGCCATCCCAGCCGAGAAGTGATTCTTCCGTTACCCTACATCATCATGTGAGCCGCCGCACCCTCCTTGATAAGCCCGCTTCTAAGAAACAGTAGATTTGTATATTTACGTATGTTGTCTCTGTGTATGGTGTCTGTGATAACGAGATCAATAAATCTAATGCAAATCGCCTCCATCGCCTTTGATATGTTTTTACTCAGTTCAATTCCTTCCTGTCTTCTCCCCGAACCCTTTACTGTCATCAATGTTTTGCAATGTCTGTCGAATTGTTCCAATAGTCTCCGTCCCTCGATGTCATTGGCTCTATTGATGGCGTAGAACATCACGGTCATCAATCCCGGGCAAAGTTGTAGAACGTTGTTGACGGCTATGGGCGCGTCACCGTCGGCATACTTTGTCTGGTATGTGTTGGCCAGGAACGCGAGCAAATCCCCTTTGTACTCGTGAGATATATAGAACAGCACTTTCAGGAGGACAAACTCGCATTTCAGAGCTGGTTTGATCTGATCATACGCATATCCGCGGATGGAAATGACGTTCATTGGATCGGCGACCGCTCTGTCGAGAGTTTCTCCTTCGTATCTATGCATGTAAGGGTCTACCAGCGACCTGAGATAGGCGTCCTCGACGTCTTGCGACCCGAACTTAATGTCCGCTAACAGGGTGGACAGTTGTTGGAAGTTTATGGGCGGACGACATCGTCTGAGGAAGGTGAACAGCATCGAACTCGCGTTGTAGTGCAGATTCGACGAAATGTTATTGACAAGCGCAGCGAATGTGTTGTGTCTCTTTACTTTTTCGATCGCCGCAACGTTCGGCGACTGCCCAGGTACGTCGACATCGAGATCCAAATAAGCCGTGTCGATGATATCGGTGTAATAAACCATAACAGCGTTGAATATGTCGGTCGGTGTCTTGACAAGAACTCCCCTGTCGTCCAGAGTCGTCGTCAGCAGACCTTTGATGTCGTTCTCCCAGGTGACCGCGACGTTGTTTTTCAGAAGAAAAGGAGGTGGATCGGAGAAAAAGGTGCGTTTGCACGTAGATTCGAACTGGTCTTCTTTCTTGGTCAGGTACTTTCGCATTATAGCATTGACTTTGGTGGCGACAAAGGCATCGACTGGTATATTCCACTGCTTCATCAGACACATTATACTGTCGTGCGTCATTGGAATTTTCTTGTTGAGCCTCCTGTTAATCCGTCTCACACAGGCGTTTTGTGCTGCGACAGACGCCTTCCTGTCCGCCCGCAACCGTTTTGAATCCCAGACGGGCTTCTTGACTCTCACAACAGAATCCATAACACCCTCCACAGTCACCCCCGAGATTCTGGACGTAGATTCAATCACATTGATATTTGTTTGTGTATTTGGGTTATCATGTGCCAGTCGTTTAATCCGGGTTTCGTACTCGTCAGCCATACAACTTGTCAGCTTATACAGCCTGTGTGACGACGCCAACAGTCTCCTGTGGAGGTTTAATACGTACGAGTGGTCGTCGGCCATGAATAAGACCCCGATTTGCACCACCTGTGGACGGTATACAATTCAATTGAGGCGAAGTGAACGTCTCCGAAGCACGAACGATCGTCCCGACAGTCTTATTTGCGCGTGTGAAAGTGTCGCAATCGACAGCTCAGCGACAAGACAACCTCTGCGCTGGTACTCGATGGGTCTGACGAAGAGAATAAAAGTGAGGCGAGAGGATAACACCGATTTCACCTTCGTCGCGTTCACATTCGGAGACGGTTCAAACATGCATCTCACAACGACGGACGCGTCTAATCCTTACAGCCGAAGTGTGTCGTTACTTGAATTCCAACTGTTTTGTGCGTGGTTGACGGACGCCAACCCAGAAACGAAGCCGTTCGTGTTTGGTAGCGACGACGTTTACGCCCATGTATCCCATAAGACGCCTTCCACCATTCACTTTCGGTCGGTCGAGACGGGTGACTATCTCTTCACGTTCATCCCCATATCTTTCTTACTCTCAGTCTTGAAGAGGGGAGGAGAATATTTGTGTAAACGGCTGTGACCTTCGAAAGTATACAAATAGTCTGGCGATGGAAGACCCACACGCGTCGTTCGAATGTGACAGGTGCTCCAGGACGTACGATACACCAGCTTCGTTTATGTGCCATAGATCAAAAGGACGAGTCGCATGTGCGTACGCGGAAAATACGGCGGTCAAGTCGCTCAGTGAATTCACCCCCCGTCAGCTATTCTTGTGTTCTCTCAGTACAGCCAAAAAGAGCGCGCGACAGTTCAAGCCTCTACTATCATCAAAAAATAAACGTTAGATGTTACTATTTCGTCACAACGTGGATATATCTTCGCATCGCCATTCCATCAACCAATGACATTCGAGATGCAACGTTATCTTCGCATTGTGTGAATATCCTAACGTTGTGTCGACAACCAACCAATCACGTGTCAGAATGTTAGCGTATCTTCTCACCGCGGTGACAGAGTAACATAAAACAATCACCGATGATTATTTAACTCGAGTGCAATTCCAGGATCCGGCATATCACCGCAGACCTCATCCGAGTCGAGTCGATATTTATTTGTGTTCCAACGAAAGTCCCACGCAAGCCCTAAACATGCAGTCCAAGAAGATGTCTGGGAGCAAGAAGGGGAAGAATGCACCCAAACCGTGCAGGACACCCGACGGCGACTTCACCGTCTTTACGTATTCTGCGCCATTTGAGACGTGCGTGGATCTACTGAAACAAATGATGCTAGAGGACAACAACGTCCTTGTCACCTGCGATGGGATTCGCATAGTGAAGAGAACCAACGCGTACGTTGTCAACATCTACACCGAACAGGGAGATGGTTCGAGCTACTCTGTGGACTCTCGATTTAGAGAGAAGGGCCTGAACATCAAGCTCGGAGGACGGATCCGATACATGAGCGAGAACAATAAACGCATCCTCCAGGGTTTTGTGGACGCATTCTGGATTTCCAACAGGGACAAGGAAGGGAGTTGCACTCTGCGTTTGAAGGCGATCACCCCCGACGACGCGTTTACGGCTGTGCACGTGCGTGATTGTGATCGAGTCTTCTATTTGGAAGACGAGTCCAACAACTTCATCTCTTTGTCGATGGCTCGAGGCGAACCCGTGATGCCGATAACGTACAAATCAGACCCTGACTACCTGATAAAACTGCGAGAGCTGACTCCCAATCTGATTTGTGACGAAACAGGCGCTGTACGGCGGCGCGTACCCCCAACGGGACGTGACACCGAAGTAAAGATACCGTGCGACGTCGACAAAACGGGTGGATATCGGTCCTACTACTTCAAGACCGTTGATCTCCCAGATCCAGACACGCTCGTTTACACGCAGAAATTTGGCAAGAAGTACCACCACGCTCACATCGTGACTGTCCCAAGACCAGGGCTGCTCTCGTGTGTAATCGGGAGGAATAAGACTAGCAGTCTCCACATCATCAAGCCCAAGGTGGCCAAGGAGCCGCACAGAGAGGACGATGTTGGCGCGCAGACAGACATCCCGATCGAGCAAAACGATAACGACGACTCCGCTCCTCTTACGCCCGCTACAGATATGGAGAGCGACGATACTCCGATGCCTGTCATACACGCAAAAAGGGCTCGGTCTAATTCAGCAAGCCGCGACGCAGACCAGAAACGCAGGAAGAAGAGTAGAGGTCTCCCACCTCTGACCGAACAACTGTACATGTCGTCTGGAAGCGAGAGTGAGTGAACGTGTGGATTCAGCCAGCCTTACAACTCGCGCGCGTACTATTTGTATTCATCAATAAAATTTTTGTATCTATCATTGTGACTATTTGTTTTGTTCGTTATTTTGTCTATGGCTAAGTTTACATCGCATACGCGACATATCATCCGTTATGACAGATCCAAACGGGTGGTGGAGGACATTATCGGCGGTAACCTCCGCGGCGTCGAGGAAGCCTTTCCCGGACGCATCAACGTGAATCAGAGATTTGAGGCTTACCGCGGCCATGAAGTGCGGGGTGGAACAACGGCGCTGGCGTTGGCTATTGACAGAAATGACAAAAACATCATACAGTACCTTGCTGAACTCGGTGCTGACCCATTCATTAAGAGCAACGGCCGGAATGTCTACTTTCAATTAGCATCGACCCCAAACATTCTGAGAGAGATTCAAGAGATGATCTTATATCCAGGGAACGACGGAGGACACCTGAACGATCAGGATCGGTTAGGCAATACTCCGTTACATCAGGCTATTCTGAATGATAACGCGTCTTTTATCGACCTTCTTCTGCGCATGGGTCGAACCGTCAAGGTTTCCACCATAAAGAATAACCAGGGAGAAACTCCTCTGACCATGGCGCTGAAATGCGGTGGGAGAACGAACATTCCGCTCATGTTAATCGAGTACGCGCACAAAACCGGCGAGTCTCTGTACACCACCGACAGATATGGGTACACGCCGTTGCGTCTAGCTCAAGAGATGAGACAGGACGACGTTGTTGCCGCAATTCTCCACCCCACAAAGAGTCTCGGAGGTCAATCTGTCGACCGATCATGCTGCTGCGACTGTCACGTTGCACACAGGCTCGATAAGTCGCTGGTACAAAATCGGTCAAAGGGAGTTTCGTCGTCAGATGGAAGTACTCAAACGCCGAGCTACCAACAGCGAGCGACTTTTTCTAACAGTACACAGACATCTAATGTCCCTGATGATGACGAGAATGACGATGATGATGACGACAACGTCGATGATTATGACTTTCACGATGACGGTAACGATTACATTTTTGATGAGACGATCGAGTATCACCAACAATGCGACACAGAACTGGTGGACAGTCTCAACGATGAGTTAGATTCTCTGAAGGCTACGCTGCGGGAGAGAGATGACACTATCCGCAGCCTCAGCATCTCTCTAACTAATAAAGACGAACGTCTAAGAAGCGAACTGGCCCATAAAGAAGATGTTATAGCACAAAAGAATGACATGATAGTCGCATTACACGCACAACTCGATTCTTTGAGCCTACGAACACTCACAAGGATGACTCGGGATGTTGCGATAGAAACGACACGGACACACTCGCATGACGACGCAACCCAGACCGACGCACATCGTAGTAATAGTGTCGGGATAATGACCGAAATGTCGCCTTCGCCCGACAATACGAACACGCTACAAGAGCTACACGACGCTCAGACCGCTCTGGCAGACATGACAGTGACGGTGGAAGACGTCAGGCGCAAGAATTCAGATCTGTCACACGAGATAGATAAACTCGAGGGGTTGGTAAGACGTAATGACGGTTTGGTTGCGATAAACGAGGATCTGCAGAGCCAATTGACGGTCGCGAAGGAACGCGAGTCCGACTTAACAGAGCAGCGAGACGAGATGGAAGCTGGTCTGCTTATGCTGACCGCGTCGGCAAATGAAACAAGGGATGATCTAACCAGTACGCTGAGTACGCTAGACAACACGAAACGATACGAGACTAGTCGATATGATGATGCGAAATTGACCATCGCAACCCTAACGCGACGGTTAGACGAGGCTAACGAGCGGCTTCGGTCTCTCGAGGCGCAGTGCGGTTCATCCGAGGTTGAGGCGGCTGAATTCGAGTCACGAATGCGTTCAACACAGAACACAATACAAACCCTTCAGACTCAACTGGACGGTGCGAAAAATACAATCGCGTCTCTAGAGACACAGATGCAAAGACAAAAGGATGAGAATCGTGGACTTCTCGGTCGCATGCAGATATCTGACAGGGTGGCAACTGATCTGACAAGTAAAATTGCGATTCTAACCGACCAGAATAAGAGTCTGGAGGGTCTACAGACACAGCTGCGTGCCGACAAAACTGACCTCGAAGGTCGACTTGAGCGATTGCGTGACGACAACACAAGCCTCGAAAGTCAGCTTACGCGGCTGACCGATGATCTGACCGCCGCAACAGACGCCAACTCATCGCTAACGAGTATCCTATCCTCCACCCAGAGTCGATTGGACGAATGTTCCCGCAAAGTTATC
Organism: Plocamopherus ceylonicus; assembly: GCA_039654545.1. Lineage (NCBI taxonomy): Eukaryota > Metazoa > Mollusca > Gastropoda > Nudibranchia > Polyceridae > Plocamopherus > Plocamopherus ceylonicus. The sequence continues at coordinate 57,766 of JBCJKF010000003.1, forward strand.
GAGCTTCAATCCGAAGCGGACGATCAGAAGAGTCTGGCGACAGAGGCTGAACGCAAGCATGAGGCGTTATTGATGACGTTCACAGCCTCGAAAAACGCGGTTCAATCCCAACTTGATACTCAAAAGAGCCTCACGCAAGAGCTTGAAAGTAAGCATCGGACTCTCTTGAAGGAATTGGTCATCGCAAAAGATACAGAAACCGAGCTGACGAGCCTGAAGGCCCAGAACATCGAGCTGTCCGAGAGCAACGACGCGGCTTCCGCAAAGGTTGAGAAATTAACCGCCGAATTGACCGCAAATAAAGTAGCTACCGACAGATTGGTCAATGAGTTGAAGGGTGTGAAACAGAGAAACAAGACGCTGGAAGGCAAATTGACGGACGCACAAAGTGCGCACCGACGAGTAACAGATGAGTTACGGCGAGAGAAAGAGACGACGCAGTCGCTTATTAGTAGGGAAGAGAATATCGTTCACGAAAATAACAGTCTCACGACACGCTTGCGGCATCTGGAACAGAACCAAGATTCACTGGCGGAAGCACAAACGAATCTTGAGAACTTACAGACTTTGAACGAGAGTCTACGAGTTGATCTGACGAACGCTGGCCTAGAACTTGCCGAGGCGCAGAGAGAAAATCAAAGACTAGTTGACCAACAGAACGCCACAACGAGAACCATCAACGACTACATCCAAACCATAGACATGCTTCAGGAAGCCGCGAATAACCACGAGACAGAGATGTCCGATTTCAAACGTCAATTAAGACAGAAAGATGACGAGATAACACGTCTTACCGAGGCGGATACCGAGTTACGAGTCACGTTGAAGAATCGCACAAAAGAGTGGAACGATTATCGCATTGGTCTACAGGAGAGCGCGAGAGAGCGCGTAGAGTCGGAGAGAAAACTGTCCGAGAGCCAAAAGGTGGTGTCGACGCTAAGGTCAGAGAACGCTGACTTGACGGAAAAGTTGAATCTCGCGACTTTAAAGGCGGCTGAGCGCAAACAATCGCATGACGCTAACCTGGCAGCAACGAGAGCGTTACAGAGGGATGTGCGCGTCTTGACAGAGGAAAAGCGTATGTTACAGAAAACGCTTACGGAAACAACGGCGAAAGTTACGAGGGTGGAGGATACCGAGCGACAATTGAAGATAGCGATTGATAAAAATGTCGCTTTAGCGGCGGATGTCGCTCGATTGCGACTGGTCGACGAAGAATTGAGCGTCGCTCAGCGTAAAATTGTGGAAGATGAAACGACGCTATTCGCAATGAGAGCCGAGATTGCAACTAGAGATGAGACTATCGTACAATGTCGAGAGGAGAATACCCAACTACGTCAGCAACTCGACGAGATGGCGAGTGCAGAGCGAAAACATCGTGATGAATTGAACGGCATGTACACGGATTACGAGAAACAGTTCAGCGAGATGACTAGGTATTACGATCAGAAGGAGACCACGGCGAAGATGGAACTCAATAAGCTCGAAGCGATTCTGAAGCAGCGACAGGACGATCTGGACGGCTACAACGCGGATAAACAAGACATGATAGACAGAATAACGGTTCTGACTGGCGACAACGAAAACAAGGACGACACAATCCGTCAATTGCAGAGTGAGTTGACCGCCGCACGTACTGAATTGCAGAAGACGTTGATGCAGGCACAACAACAGGCCGCGATGTTTCAAGACCACTACCAAAGGTTACTCAACAGAGACGACGACGACGACGACTTGTGAAATGTGAATAGAGGAATTACTATTGCAATGTAAATAACCATTTCCCGCCTGTAATTTCTTGCGCAATCTGATGCAACATGATGAAACGGGATGCGATGTTAGAGAATATTCTCAATGCGAACATGTGCTAACGAAGGAATGCAGAATCAAGGGCAAATGTTAGATATGTTTCTCGGCGAGAATATCTAGTCACTAAGGGCGCGGCCGTACTGAGGCAGGTTTTCCGCTGCTGGTGTACCTGCCGATACCAGTTTTGAAAATAGTCTTAAGTTTTTTTTAAGCTGTCCGGAGTGAACGCGTGTTATCAGCAACTTGTTGTTGTTACCAGGGGTCTGTTGTGCCTACGTAAAGAGAATGGAACAAATTCAAAGAACAGCCTCACGAAATGCACAGGTGATGTACGTGGTCCACACCCCACGGCAGTCGAAGCAGGTTGAAGGCTTAAAGCTACCAGACAGACAGACAGACAGACAGACAGACAGACAGACAGGCAGGGGCAGGCAGGCAGACAGACAGACAGACAGGCAGGGGCAGGCAGGCAGACAGACAGACAGACAGGCAGGGGCAGGCAGACAGACAGACAGACAGACAGACAGACAGGCAGGGGCAGGCAGGCAGACAGACAGACAGGCAGGGACAGGCAGGCAGACCGGCAGAGAGAGAGAGAGAGACAGAGAGAGAGAGTGTGTGTGTGTGTGTGTGTGTGTGTGTGTGTGTGTGTGTGAGAGAGAATAAAATAAAAGAATCGTAAAATATAGCCTCCAGGAAGACTTGTGTTATTGTATAATATATTGAGAAGTTATATAAGACACATGAAAGCAAACCCCACTTGCGACAAACAAACAAGCTCAACTAGCAATTGCACACAACACAAATTTTCAAATAATGACGTTTATTGATACAAGTGGTACGCGCTTTGGAATAATCTGTACCGCTGTACATGTCGGTATGGTGATACGCCACCAACCGACCCAGAAGGAGGTAGAGAAAAATAAAGATTTCCTTTGCAAACAAGGGGAGTCTTCCTCTCCAAGGTGATACGCCACCAACCGACCCGGAGAGAGGGCGGGGACGTCTGGAACAATATAACTTTGGTGTTGGGTCGATTCATCTGTTCCATTGCAAATTTACAATAAAGTGGTACGTGCTTTGGAATGATCTGTACCGCTGTACATGTTGGTGTAATTTGTTGGAGGATATAAAAATGAACTCAGAAACATCTAAAACGTTGGATAAATCTCAAAACAAGATTGAAGGGAAAAATCGCAATTAAAACTTCAATTGATTATCATTTGGCCACGCTCGAATTTTGTCAATTAATGTTTTATCATTAACAGAAGAAAATGCACTATCAAATTCTGCAAAAGACTCTCTTAACTCTTTTAACAATGCCATAGGTACACTTTGTTTTCTACGATATGCTCCAAGATATTTGAATGTCAACTGTAGTTCCTTCATTGTAAACTTGTTTCTTGAGGGCACAAACATTCCTTTCAAAACTGCGCCCTGTCTTGTGTATTCTCGGGGCCACTTTGTTAAATCCACTGCTGCCATTGGCTTTGGAAATGTTATTAACTCATTCTTTGGAACATAAGAAGATTGGAGCGTTTCTGGCACATCATCAGAGAGTGAATTCTGTGGCACGGGAGGCACGTCATCGGAAGAGATTAGATGCCGTAGATTGCGATTGTTGCCATCATTTGAGATCGAATGTTGTGGCACGATAGGCTCATCATCGGATCTTGACTGTCCATCGTCCACGCTGTCCATTTCTTCTTCTGAAGATGGAACATCGGGTGTCTTTTCCCGGTTGGTTGAACAAGATGCAGAGTCTTGCAAGCATTGAACGGCACCAACTGCCTTTAGCCCTTTGTATATGGTTGATTGGTGAGCCTTAGCAGCATAGGATTCACGATGCACTGCCATACTGTGCAACATAGCCTCTGATATGGCTGATTGAACCTCACATGTTGATTCTCTGTGAGCTATCGCGACACTTTTTCTCATACAAGTCGCCGTAGTTTTGGTCAGACGGCGAAAGATGGCCGCAGCCTGGCTTGAGCTTAACTGGCCACCAGATGTTGTGCAAAAAACCCATTTTGACGACATCATCCTTTTCGCCAAGTACCTTTCAGTTTGTCTTTTCAGAAAGCCAGTGAAATAAATCCCTGCTGCACCGTATGTTTTTGATGTTTTGTGACTTTTCACTTCCACAACAAACATGTCTTCTTCTTGAGCGGGCTGAGAGGCTTGAAACTCGTCGACAAGCATATTTCTCAACGCCCCCAGGCGGGACAGGCTCCCTATAGCCAGCACAGTCATAATATAATCTCTGACTTTGCCGAGATTCATCCAGGTTGATGCTTTATCCAGAGATTTTAACAGCGCTTGGGCCGGCAAATCTTCACTGACGTCAATGGGTTCTATCTGTTTATTAATGGAGGTAGTCCTCATTCTTTTGGAAGCTCTCAAGGGAACTAATGCAGCCGATACATTAGATATGAGCGACTTGAGTTCAGGTTTCAAGTTGTTCCTCGACACATAGATAGGATGGGTTTCTTCAAGCCATTTCAGAAAATTACGCATGGCCCACAACTTGTTATAGCAGCCAGAGGCCGCCTTGTCTCCCTCTCTCTTCACCAATGCCTTCATCGGGTTAACTATTCTGGCTCGGAAGAGGTGACAAACTCTGTCCCTGTCGTCCTCTGGAACCTTGAGAATAATTTCCAGATTTCCCGACCTGTTTAATACCTTCAAGCAGTCCATCAAGGATTTTATTTCCTTTGACACTGTAGAGGTTGCCCTCTGTTGAACGGCCTTTCGATACTTAGTGTACTCTAGCAGCAAATCCTTCTGTGGATGGTTAGCAAAGATTGCAAAGTTCGCATCATTTGCGTCCTTTGGGGGACGAACATTAATGACATGCATTATGTCCTTCCACTCGTCTGAATTGCGGACTATTTTCTCTACCTCATTAAGATGCCGCAGGAGGTTGGTGACCATTCTGCCACATAGCGGACACTTCTTCTTCTTTCGTTTTGCTTCAATGGCATCGTAACGATGGCCTCTCGCAATCGTTGGATCCACATTATGAACTGCGATCAGATGTCTCGAGAGTCTTGTTATGTCTTTACCACACACGTGACATTTGAACCTGAAATATGAATTAAATGCTGTGATAAATGTTTGCAATTGTAAAAACAAAAATTGAATAATATGATTAATATGGTGTGCAGTCATTCTTGCACTCTGACTGAAGTTTATATGAAAACAAATTATTTTCTTATATCAGCCTAATAAATTATCTCCCTTGTAATGAAAATATTTCTTTTCCGAATTTAGACTACAAAACTGTATGGATTAACTATTCTATTGTGAAATAATGTTTTAAATAATTTGAGATTTTGTCCGAAAATGAAAATGGGAGAAAATCGCAGTGTGGTCGCAAATGGCCGCTATAGGGTTGAAAGTGTTAAAACGTTGAAAATAAAACTTACTTTTTACATGGTGCCATGATGAGAGGCCTCTGTATCTTCAACTTGAGAAAGTGTGTCTTGAACACTGTGAAGAAATGAATCATTTCAGTTGCCTAATAAATAGTAAAGCCAACATATTTTAGCAAAGCGTCAACTTAATCTATACATATAATTGAAATCCGCCAACTACGTTTGCCACTTCTCCTCCTAAACGATTGGGTTTTTAGTAATGAAATTTTCCCAAAAAATCCGTTACCATGTTTGGATCTTAAGTACACCTTGCGATTTCCCAATCAAAGACAGAACAATTTACAAATGAATTTTGATTGATTTGTGTTCCAGTACATCGATCGCAAAGAGCAATCTCTCAGAAGAAACGGAACAATACAATCATTGTTTCGTTCGCATTTAAGATTCAATTTTTAGTCAGGGCTTATTGGGCGTCAATCAGCCGGTCATGAGTAGTGCTGAGACAATACCAGGATTTTAGGTATCGACTCGATACCGAGTACTTTTTCATGGTATAGAAAACGTTACCTCGATACCATGTAACAAGAAAAATTCGTAATCATTTCGTAATAATTTCGTGTTTTTTAAAAAAAGCCCAGAATCTAGAATATAGATCTAGATCTAGATCTAGATCTAGATTCTCTAGATCTATATAGATCTAGATCTAGATTCTAGATAAATTATTTTTCTACTTTTAGATTGAAACATATTATTTCCTGAATATAACCAAGCAAGACGACTACAATTTAGTTCTAGATCTAGATCTAGAATCTAGATCTAGATCTAGATCTAGATTAGATCTGGATTCTAGATTCTAGATTTCAACCTGCTCCCTACATTTTGGCGGCTTCGAACCAGACTCAGCTGTTCTAGATAATACGATAAAATCATTTTAGTAGACCCAGACACATCTGTCTTGAATCTAGATCTATATTCTTTAGATGTAAAATCTAGATCTAGATCTAGATCTAGATCTATATCGAAATAATAGATCTAGATCTCTAATATCATTTCCGAAGCATCAATAATTGGCAGCTGGATATTTGGCGGAGTGGTAAAGTGTCCGGAATGTGAACTCAGCGTGTATAGTTCAACTCCTAAAGTAGATCTAGATCTAGATTTTATTTATTTTGAGAATATTTTGTAATTCCATCTCATTTGTTTTGTTTGTCTCTTTGAATCATGCAGTTGTTGTTGTTGATGGTGGTGGTGGTGTGTTGTAGTTGTTGGCGGTGATTTGTTGTTGTTTGCCAGCCTGAGCGAAGCCGGGTACCCAGCTAGTATTAAATATTGGTAGTAAGTGAATATCTGATTCCCATTCCCAATTTATTTGTCAACGTTAAAAGCTTCTATTATAAATTGAGCTTGGTCCAGAAACTGAACACGATACTTGGGTATAAATCCACCAAATATAAACATGAAATTTGGTACATATATGTAAAAAAAAATCTGAAATTTGGAGTGGGGACATAATTTGTGTGACTAAAATCCTTTATTTGAGCTCTAGACCTTTTAGACAGGTTTGCCTTTGCCTTTGTCACTCTCGCTTCCAGTAAGGAAAGGGTTAATACCTTCTCGGACAAAAACAAGTCTTGCTACAAATTAGTAGTGTATTCACGTTACCGGGCCAGAAACTCTAGGCAGGAAAGGGTTAAGATTATACTTACATAATTGGCACAATTCCGTACCAATCAGCAAATCTGAGTCCTGAAGAGAGACGGGATTTTCGCTTCAGCTGCCATTTTGGATGTGGGATGGACCATTTTTACACTCCACGAAGAGAGGTTTTCGTGATTTGTAATCGATATTTTTTGAAAGGTAAAGGTATTTTCTATAAATAGAGACCAAAATATCCCAAAGCGCAAAAATGTGGGATGGCCCACTCTTGCACTATGCGGACCATATAATATGAAAACGCCTTCTGATCAGATGATTCCGTGGCTATGTGGTTAGGCGCTTAGATTGCTGATCAAATGGTCGGGGTTCGAATCCAATATGGGGCGCAATTTTTTTTTTATTAAGAAAGAAAGGTGGACGGGGAGAAATTTTGGAAAGAGAGAGAGAGAGAGAAAAAAACAAAAAAACAACATCTTTTTTTTTGGATTTAAAATTAATCTTGAGTACAATTACTGTGGGAATTTCCAAATAGCACGGCGCAACATTTACTGGCGGTAGCTCAACAGAAAACGTCGGTAGCGTAATAGCCAATCTCATGTCCCCCCTTTTGTCAACGTAAAAGTTACGCAGATGACACCATATTGCTTCGCCGTAGTAGAAATTGACGACCCTAACCCTAACCCTAACCCTAACCCTAACCCTAACCCTAACCCTAACCCTAACCCTAACCCTAACCCTAACCCT
>JBCJKF010000009.1:12221-26079 GCA_039654545.1 Plocamopherus ceylonicus
TGCCACAACTCCATTGCCACCAACAACAACACTGTCACCAACAGCAACGCCACTGCCACAACTCCATTGCCACCAACAACAACACTGTCACCAACAGCAACGCCACTGCCACAACTCCATTGCCACCAACGACAACACTGTCACCAACAACAACGCCACTACCAACGGCGAAACCATTACCAACAAAACAACAGCAACACTGCCACCAACAACACCGAGCCAAAAAAATATCCATCACCGAGCAAAAATCCATAAGTAACAATACAAATACCAACGACCAGAACGGCAAAATCAACAAGAACACCACGACCAAAACAATCCCAACAATTACAACAACCACAAAAACAAAGAATGCCACCACCAACAAAAACAAACAACAGAAACAAACTAAGAACAAGAGCAACAACAAAGAAATGACAAGAACAGCAAACAACAAGAGCAACATCAATAACAACAAGGACAATGAGAACAATAACAACAACTAAGACAATAACAAGCAGGACAACGAGAACAACAACAACAACAACAAGGACAATAGCAAGCAGGACAACGAGAACAACAACAACAAGAACAATAACAAGCAGGACAACGAGAACAACAACAACAACAACAACAACGACAATAGCAAGCAGGACAATAATAACAATAACAACAAGAACAACAACGACAAGGACAACAAGAAAAACACGAACAAGGACAACGACAACAATAACAATAACAACAAGGACAACGACAACAATAACAACAAGGACAATAACAACAATAACAATAATAACAAGGACAACGAGAACAATACCAACCAGGACAGCGACAACAAAAACAATAACAACAAGGACAACGACAACAAAAACAATAACAACAAGGACAACGACAACAAAAACAGTTTCAACAAGGACAACGACAACAATGACAGTAACAACAAAAACAAAACAAAACAACAATAACAGTAACAACAAGTACAACGACAACAATAACAATAACATCAAGGACAGTGACAACAATAACAATAACAACAAGGACAACGACAACAATAACAACAAGGACAACGACAACAATAACAACAAGGACAACGAAAACAATAGCAATAAGAACAATGAAAACAATAACAATAACAACAAGGACAATAACAACAGTAACAATAACAACAAGGACAACGACAACAATAACAACAATAACATCAACAGCAACAACAATTACGAAGACAACAATAACAACAACAACAACAACAATAAAGACAACGACAACAACAACAAGTACAACATCAATAATAACAACATCAAAGACAACGACATCAAAAACAAAAACAACAACAACAATAACAATAGAAACAATGACAACGGCAACAATAACAACAACAAGAACAACAAGGACAACGACAACAATAACAGTAACAACAAGGACAACGACAACAATAACAGTAACAACAAGGACAACGACAACAATAACAACAACAAGGACAACAACAACAACAACAACAACAAGGACAACGACAACAATAACAGCAACAACAAGGAAAACGACAAAAATAACAGTAACAACAACGACAACGACAGCAATAACAGTAACCAAAAGGACAAGGACAACGACAACAATAACAGTACCAAAAATGACAACGACAACAATAACAATAACAAGGACAACGACAACAATAACAATAACAAGGACAACGACAACAATAACAGTTAACCAAAAGGACAACGACAACAATAACAGTAACCAAAAGGACAACGACAACAATAACAGTAACAACAAGGACAACGACAACAATAACAGTACCAAAAAGGACAACGACAACAATAACAATAACAAGGACAACGACAACAATAACAGTAACCAAAAGGACAACGACAACAATAACAGTAACCAAAAGGACAACGACAACAATAACAGTAACAAAAAGGACAACGACAACAATACCAACAACAAGAAAGACAACGACAACAACAACAACAACAACAACAACAAGGACAACTACAACAAAAACAACAACAACAACAAGGACAACGACAACAATAACAAGGAAAACGACAACAAAAACAAGAACAACAAGGACAACGACAACAATAACAGTCACAACAAGGACAACGACAACAATACCAACAACAAGAAAGACAACGACAACAACAACAACAACAACAACAACAACAACAACAACATGGACAACGAGAACAACAACAACAATAACAATAACAACAAGGACAACGAGAACAACAGCAACAATAACAATAACAACAAAGACAACGAGAACAACAACAACAATAACAATAACAACAAGGACAACGAGAACAACAACAACAATATCAACAAGGACAACGAGAACACCAACAACAATATCAACAAGGACAACGAGAACAACAACAACAATATCAACAAGGACAACGAGAACAATAAGAACAACAATAACAACAATAACAACAAAGACAACGAAAACAAAAACAGCAATAATAACAAGGACAACGAGAACAACAATAAAGATAACAACAAAGACAACGAGAACAACATCAACAATACCAACAAGGACAATGAGAACAACAATAACAACAAGGTCAACGACAACAATAACAACAATGACAACAAAGATAACCAGAACAACAGCAACAATAACAACAAGAACAACAACAACAACAATAACAACAAGGAACACAAGGACAAGAACAACAATAACAATAACAACAAGGATAACGAGAATAACAACGAGGACAACGAGGACAACGAGAACAACAACACCAGCAACAACAACAAAAACAACAACAACAACAAGGACAACAAGAACAACAACAACAACAACAAGGACAAGAACAACAACAACAAACAACAGAAACAACAAAAAACAACAAGAACAAACATCTTACAACAACGAGCTCATCGTTGAATACTCATTTGAAGAAAACGTAATGCCAGAACCATCATTGCTTGTGTACCACATCTGGAAGTGAAAAATGTCGAGAAAAAAAACACAAAATCAGCAGAAACCGAAATCGAAAGCATTCTAAAGAAAAAATAGTACACGAAACATATTGACAACAAAGCAATAAGATGTGGATAAACTTATTATAATTCAAAGGAAATCATGTAATTTTAATTAGACATAGAGAATTGAAATAGAATAGAAAAGGTAAAATAGAAAAAAGGACAGACAGAATAAAGCATTGGTTCAGATATCTCCCAACTTCAATCAAATGACAGCAGAGTGCCAATGGCCTTGCCGTTGTCCTGACCAGAAGTCTTGCCAGACCCACTCCCAGCCAGCATCTACAAGAAAAGTTCACGCCGACCAGAAGGGTTGCCCATCCACAGACGCACAGTGTCTGTCCCTTCACCTTTCAGTGACTCTAAAAACCGACGAATCGGTCATACCGTGTAAACTCCACGGTCAATCTTGACCTTCGTTACTCCCTAACCAAGGTCACGGAGAGACCTAGAACCAACATCCATACTCAACGTGTCTCATTGCCTTTACCCACGCCTGCAGCACCTCAGTATCATGGCACAACTACGATGTAAACCATATTGAAAGTCAAAAACGGCGCTTGGCAACTATAGCACTTTCGTTTTCATTCTCAACTCAGTTTTTCTTCTTGTAACATACCTTTCGTGTTTTTAGTATAGGGTGGGTTTCTTTTTTGTTGGTTTGGTTGTTGTTTTTGTTGGGTTTTTTGGGGGGTGATGGAGGAAGAGGGGGGGGGGTGGTTTGCTTGTTCATTTTTGGGTGGGGACAAGTAGGGCTTGGGAAGGGAGAGTTGGTTTTCATTGTTTCATTTGTCACATTCCGTTTCCCCGAATTTTGTCCATCTTCAGTGCCTTAGTTTTTCGGTTTGTATCTCAAATTTGCATTCATCTTTCTCACCTTTATTCTTCTAATCTACATGGCATCGCCTGGCAGTAGCATGTTACAAAGATGCCGTACCCCGGTCGTTGTGCCAAGCTTTTTGGTAACGTTCCATATGGGGATCTCGTCACAGGAACACATCCCACTGGGTTTGCAGACTGATCAGTGCTTGGGTTGTAACTATTATATGACATTGTACATTTTACATACGCCTAAAATCATCTGAAGGCTATTCGCAGGCTGTGTGATAATGACACTTCATCAAGTCACGATTTGTTGGAGGACAAAATCATAAAGTAATAACACAAAGCCCTTTTTGTATTGTTACAAGAGTACGGCGGTTCCAAAAGCCTGTTCTTGTCTTCAGCCCCATCAATAAGACAAGCTGGGCACTTCTTTCCAAGTCGAAGGTCTGGCGTTGGTGAGGAAAGTCATTTTGTATCAATTGACTTCAATACAGTCTCTGTCTGAGTCTCAAAATCGATCGACAATGGAAACACTTTTTACACCATTCTGAAAAAAGGACAGTTTTGGAAAGGCAAATTCCGTTTGACTTGAATACTAATTCCGTTTGACTTGAATACTTGAAGCCGTAAATACATCTTCATCTTGCATATATCTTTTCAAAATTCAAGTGCATGAGCACATTACATATATTTGAAAACACTCAAAACTCTCATGAGCTGACACGTCACCTGTCACTATGACAACACATTCTTTAATTCTGTTCAAAAAAGTCGACCAAACACCAGAAGGTTTCAAGGATTTATAAGTTTCAAGGTTGAGTAAACGATTGCCAAAGACTGGTTTAGTAAGGAAAAATAAGCAGGTCTTAAGAGACAATTGTCTGAGATAAGAAGAATAAAGCAATGTCAAAAAAGTAACAGGAAAAATAATAATCCTAGCATTTCACCCGAATGGTGTAAATGATTCAATCATTTAAAGAATCAAACAGAAGTTCACATATAATAAGTATAATGGAGAAACAAAGATACAAAGGCAGTCCTACCACGTGGGTTGTTTTTTTTTTCAGATAGATAAAGGATCGAAAAACGACAGTAACTTTAAAGGACATAGGAACGAGAGGCAAGTAATTAAAGACATCTGGGTTTATTTCTTTCGTTTTACTGATCCTCTTAAAACACTTATCTAATTTGATAAATGCCAGGCCATATTATGTCTTTCAATTTTACATATCTCTGGATAAGGTTAATTGTATTGTATAATTTATATCTTTCATATATGATTATTTTTGAAAGACTGCAAAATGATAATAATAAAGCATGCAAACTTTTTGCTATATTTCCACCTAATTCTTATCATTGGACACAGTGTTCTAATGTAAAAAAAGAGAATTCAAGCAGAAATTTTTGAAAATGTGCAGGATATTCAAGTCATATAATATTGTATAAAGTACGAATTACACAAAATACCTGTATGAAATCCCAGCTTTCCTTGTAATGGGAATGGATATACTGGGATGTGTATGATACAAAGTTATCCGCCCTTTCATCAAAGGTGGATCCGCAAATGCATGAAATTTGTGCAAACAGCTCATCTATGGTATCATCTCAGCTTTCCTTTAAATGGGCATTGATATACTGGGATGTGTATGATACAAAGTTATCCGCCCCTTTCATCAAAGGTTGATCCGAAAATGCATGAAATTTGTGCAAACAGCTCTTGTGGTGAACCTAATGTCAGATACACACAATCTAGACATCTATGGTATCATCTCAGCTTTCCTTTAAATGGGCATGGATATACTGAGATGCCAGACATATGCATCAAATAATGGAGAAATACGAGTATGTACATGTTTCGCCAAACGTCTTGGACATGATGTTGTCATTTCTCAGTTTTCCTTAGAAAGAGCATGAATGGACTGAGATGCAAGATTATGTATAAGACATATCGTAATAAACCCAAAAAAAAAATAAATAAAGGAAGGCTTCTTTTTTTCTGAAAGAGCATGTATATATCCAGAGATAGGACGGACGCGGACAAAATTCACAGCGTCTTTCTATTCTCTTAAAAGGCGTAGGCTGTATGGAAATGCGGAGAGTCGTGTATACAAAATTCGTTTATTTTTATTAAATATAATAGCCCTGCATACGTGGTTTCTACGAGAAGAGTATCGGCATGCATATATATGGGCTCAATGAAACTAGAAGTCTTTCAAAAATAATCTTTTAGATATAATGATACATTACGAATGACCAGAGCCAGGGAAGTGAAAATATCGAAACACAATTGACAAAATCCATTCATGATAAACAACGATTTAAAAGGAGGATTCACAAGTCATGCAGGATATCCTATTGGAACCTAGCACTTAATCATGACGTGCATGATGTGAGAAGCAAACAATAAGGATCGGTTGGTAGACTGACGCTTCAAATGGGATCGTGAAATACGACCTTTATGTATTTGAAATGTCCGAAATGGAATTTTGGTGGAAATTCCCACAAGACCATAGGAAGTGGCCCTACCATAATTATGCAGGTGATTCCAAAACAGATTTGAGCCGTGTATCATTCCTCATTACGGGGAGGAAAGACAAAGGATATAAAAAGTAGAGAGTTTACTTCATTGATGGTCACACACAGCCAATATCCATTGTGGCCTAATGACATTCCTGTGTTGATAGTGTCAATTTTGGCAGACATATCATCTTGCCATCCGCCATCTATGGATCACCAAGATTCTACTACTCTGAGACATTTCAGAATGCAACTGCCATTGCTCGTCCTTTCGGTAGACGTTATTACTTTCACGTAAATCAGAAATGGCCTGAAATCACAACAACCTTGAATAATGGTGAGCATGTGACTGCCCAAGCCTGCGCTGCAGAGTTTTCAAACTCAAATGTAATTCTTTAATGGATGAACGTCTCAAGAAGCAAATCTTAGGAAATGTTAGAGGTCATACTGTAATCATTGAGTCCCAGAAAAGGGGATTACCGCGTGGCCACATTCTTCTTATTATGCATACAGACTCCAAACCAACATCCACAGACGACATTGATGGAATTATTTGTGCTGAAATTCCCGACAACTGGTCAGCCAAAAACTTTACAAAATTGTTAAATCACAAAATATTCATGGACCATGCGGAGCTGTCAATCCTGCTAGCCCTTGCATGGTTGGCAACCGTGCAGTAACGTTTTTTTTTTTTTTGAAACCATTTCAAAACAACACCATGGTAAGAGAAACCTCTTATCAACAGCATCGTCGCAGAAGTCCAGTAATAGAGGTATGATACACTGTATCCAAATAAGAGCGGTTGACGTTAGCGTACGTGGCTCACATCAACAAGGAAGTGGTGCATTTAGCTGAGGCTTTGCAATATTTATCCAAATCCGTTGCTCAAGGCCAAGACAAAATCATAGTGGAGATGAGAGAGTGTAATAACCAAGTAAAAGGAAGAAATTACTATGTACTTCAATGCTCGCTATATTTTCCAGTGGGACATTCTGGCGACTGTTCGGCTTTGAAATTCACCGATAAAATCACCATGTGAAAATTGCCCCATCATTTTCCCTGTCAGCAAACTGCCTTTTGAACCTAACGAAACTCAACAAATTGTGGGCCTCCCGTGACTCAATTGACAGCATATATTCAAACCAATGCTGAAGATCCATCTGCTAAAACGATTACGTATCCTGATATTCCACGCTTTTTTGTTTTCAATAAGAAAGATCACAAATGGCAGAGAGGAAAAAGAGGAAACCAAAATTCTCAATGATGTTTGTAGGACATATTACATCGGAAGAATCTCTACTGTCTCTCTCTGTTCTCACCAAGCAGAACTGCACCATCTTAAAATGCTGTTACACATCAAGGCAGGAGCAATGAGCTTTGATATTCTAAAAAGCATAATTGGCGTTCAATGCACAACATTTCAGGAGACATGCAAAGTACTAGCTCTGTTGGATGATGATGTAGAAAAAGATAGAGCAATAGCCGAAGCTTCTGCTATCAGACTTGGACCTCAATTGCGGCAAATCTTTGCAACATTACAGCTTTAATGTGGCCCGTCGGGTCCACTACAGTTTTAGATTAAACAAAAGTAAGAATTATGTCATAATGTCATGATCAGAGACAGTGTATCACAGATCAAACAATAAATTGAAAATGAGGCTCCCTTGCACTTACAGGATATTTTGGACAATGAAGGGCTAGAACTTCGGAGGTACTTCCAGTTGCCACGTGTAATTTTATGTTAAAACTCCAATGGATCGCCTCTCATTGTTCATGAGCAGATGTCTTATGACTTAAGAAGTCTACAGGCCAAGGTAGAAAAAGAATATCGTCACATTAATGCAGAGTAAAAGAGAGTGTATGATGGTGTAGTTGAATGGGTCATTTACAAGAGAGGAACGACATTTTATTGTTTTAGATGCAAATGGAGGCACTGACAAAACCTACATAATCGACCTGATACTCGTTGCAGTGCGTTCCAAAGGAAAAAAAAAACCTTATCGCAGCTCCATCAGGTCTATCAGCAACTCTGCTTACAATTGGCAGAACCCAACACAGTCGAAGCAAGATTCTATTGTTGATAAATGAGGATTCCACTTGCAGTGTTTCCTCAAATGACGCTACGGACAAGTTGCTGTAAAAACCAGGGTTGATCATTGTTGATGAAAGCTGAATGGGACTCTAGTATATTTTGGAAGCAGTGGATAGAACCTATGAGATATCTGTCAAAAAGACTGGATCCTTTCGGAGGAATAACTGTTCTCTTGGCTTGAGATTGGCGACAGGTAGTGCCAATCGTGCGTCATGGTTCAGGACCGTACAGAATCAATTCAACTTTAAAAGGTTCATGTTTGTGGCAACATGTAATGATGTTGTACATGGCAAAGAAAATGCAAGTTGCATTAACTGGAGAGTCATTTGAATTTACTGCTTAATTTTTGTACAAATCGGAGATGGGAAACAACAAAAATAAGACATAATATCGGGCCTTTCTCAATTAAAATTCCACATGATATGACTGTAGCAAATCAAACAGAGCTGCTTCGTTTTGTGTTTAGAGACATGCAGTTCGTGTATACTGATCCTGCTGGTATATCATCGTGAGCCATCAATAGTCAAACCAATAATGATGTTGAAGAGCTAAATGAAATCACAATGAATCGGTTTTCAGGAGAGGAAAAAGATAGTATAGAAGCAATAATTCTATAATGGAAGTTGAACATCAATATCCTCTGGAATTAATTGATTTATTGTTTCCACCAGGAATGCCGCCTAATTAATTGCGTATCACAGGTAGAGCATCGTGATGCTTCCGAGGAGTATTGGCCCAAACAATAGACATTGCAATGGCATCTGGTATAATATCATATGGTACATTGCCTGCATGATCATGTGATTGATGCCTCAGTAACATGTGGTCCCCTTGCTGGGAAGAGACTTCATTCAAAGAATGGTCCCATCTGACAACATCTTCCCATATCAGATTATGTAGAGCAGACAGCTTCCTGTTTGATTATCCATCGCCATCATGGTTCATAAGGAACAAGGGAAACCCCTTTCCAGAACTGGCATTCATCTTCAGAATCCTTCATTCAGTCATGGGCAATGGTATGGTGTCACGAGACGTGTTGGGATTCATCTTCACAATCCTTCATTCAGTCATGGGCAATTGTATATTGCCATTAATCTTGTTGGGTAAAGAGAGAACGTTAAAATATATTCTAGAGGATACTCAAGAAACGATATATACACGGACAATTTGAATGTAGTGTACCAGAAAGTTCTCCGTTCATAGTATATAAAAGTCCAACTTGGAGGTAAGATCTTTTCAGGTGGTCTATACATTTTTAAATCTTTTTTTTTTTAATAAGTATTTCATGTGTCTGTTTTCAGGCGGCTTTCCGGGATAGAAAAAGACAATGTGTGTGACAGGAGGATTGAAAGATGGATTGTTATAATTTCTAAGAAGTTCTAATGAAGTTACATTTACTTTAATGATCTTGATATTTCTTATCATTCAAAAAAGACAAAAAGCCCTCCACTCAATCAAAAAACAACCGAGACCAAATATTATGAAAATGATTTATGTGTTCTTTAAAATAAAAGTTTCTTTTGTTGTTGTTGTTGTTGTTGTTGAATGCCTATAGTGCTCAGCATTTGTTTGGGCACGCAAGGCTTTCTAAGATACACCTGTCACATTTGGCACTCTAAATAAGATAAACCTGTCCCATATGGCACTATAAAATATTCCTGTCCCATTTGGCTCTATAAGACATACCAGTCCAATATGGCTCTCTAAGATACACCTGTCACAGTCAACTGGAGATGCAGCTGTTTATCCTTCGCTACTATCGTTGCAGTAGACAAATTCTCATTTTGGGCCAGCATTGTGATCAATGACAGTGGAACAGATGCAGATATCAGAAGTCGCATAAACAAAGCGAGGCATGCGCTCCGCATCCTACGGCCAATATGGCGATCTTCTGCCCCCTCTCTCTCTCTCATCCAAAAAACAACAACTTCGAATCTTCAAAAGTAACGTTTGGTTGAGAAAGCTGTGCGGTTCAGAAACATGGTCCACAATGAAAAGAAATAGAAATAAACTACAAGTATCGTCAACAGATGTCTATGCAACATCCTGAACATCAGATGGCCAGGCACGATCTCAAATGAAGATCTGTGGACCAAAATGAAACAAAAGCTTAAAGTCGTGTTCGCTGGGGGAGCGTTGTTGCGGCCATGTGCTACAGACAGGAGTCAAATGATTAAGTCAGTGACTGTCGCTGTGATCTCAATAGTTCACAGAATCAGTGAAAGTGATGATCAAAGAACTCTTCTAGTAACTGATAAATTTATGTGGATAGCTTTGATAAGACCGAATTTCTCCATCCTTTCAGTGAACTTTGGAAAAGAAAACATGGCCTTTCAGTGAACTTTGGAAAAGATAACATGGCCTTTCAGAGAACATTGGAAAAGATAGCATGGAGTACTGTACAATTCCTCCTTCCGTCTCAGTAATCCAAGGAGGTAATTTCTCTTAGTGTTAGACTGCGTTTGAGTCAGCGTATGACATGACGACTCGCGGCCTTTCGTAGGGTAGTCATAGTAACCATGGCAAACTGACATTAATTTAGGACAGTCATATTTACCATGGCACACTGCCCTTAATCTTAGCGTAGCCATAGTTACCATGATACACTGCCTTTGACCATAGGGTAGTCCCCTAAATTAAAGATTTCGAATCGGTTTAAAGTAGATATCAAATGATTAGATGCATTTTTCCCGACAAAACTACAGGTATAACACGGACCATTTTGATCGAGAAGAAAACATTCTCATCTCTTTGCCGCGGTGGGCAGTCCCACTAACAGATATCAATCACAACACATTTGTTGTTTGTTTGTTTGTTTGTTTTCATTGTTCTAGTTTCTTGTTTGTAGGTGTGTGTGCTTATGTGTGTTTTTGTGCGTGTGTGTGCGTATGTATCGGCAGGGCTAGGGGCGAGTGGAGCATCTTTGCTTTGTTTCGGCCTTTGTTTTTGTTTGTTTGGGGTTTGATTCTCTTTAAAAATATATATGCAAATATGGTGGAGTCGTTTTTATTTATATCCCGCAGGAGTGCAGACTTTGCAAATCTGTCAGCATTTTTATTTCCCTTAATACCAACGTGGCCATGGATCTAGACAAAGCAAATTCTGCAATTTTAACCTAATTATCTCGATTCTTTTAAAACAATTATTTACAGTTGTATGGGTTCTGGTAGGGGTTGAGAGTGTTTGTAGAGCTGACAACGAGTCGGCACAGAAAGCGGACTTTTTAGTGTTATCTTTGCAGGTTATCATCTTTAAGTCCATTTGAAATACCTCGAGTTCAGCATTGAACACCGAAGCGTTTTCAATCTCATCTGACAAGACATGTCACGACTTTTAGGATGATATACGGCAGCTCCTTATTTTCTTCTTGCTTGGATCCATCTACGTAGATTTCTTGAAAGTTCCGATATTGTTCTTTCAAAAATAAGAACTTCTTATTGATAAATCAAGTCATTGGCGTCGTCTTTGATTTATGTAGAGATAGCTCAATCGAAATGTCCGTTTGTTTCCACGGTGGTGACATCTCATGTTTTCTTTTATCTATGTATGACAGTCGAAGGTCTGACTGAGAGACATGATGAAGGTTCTTCACACAGACAGATTGGGTCTTCCGAGATATTTCACAAATTTCGGCTGGTGAGCCTTTGAAAAAATACTCTCATGGGCTGGATCGTCGGCCGGGGACAGATTTCAACTTCTGATGATAATTTACGGAGATTGAACAAGCGAATGTTCATTGGCCTCAGGGTATAAACTGGTGACGTTCTGAAGGCTCCTTATACAATCCGAAGACCTTGATGATGTATTGTGTCAAGTAACCTGAGAGCATAATCAGGTGCAGAGACGTATACAATGCTGCCATAATCAATTTCGATCTGATCAAAGTATGGTACAAGAGAAGTAAATCGCTTTGTCCGCTTCTCAGTCCGTATGGCCAACTACTCGGAGGATATCTAAGGCCTTTTTACAACTCAACCTTAAATTGTTTACATGTGGTATAAAGGTAAGTTTGTCATCGAAATTCAATCCAACAAATTTGACTGTGGGAGAGGCTTTGGTGCTCTCATTATCCAAAGTAATATTTGGTTATCGGTAAAGGTTTCTTTGTCTATGAAAATGGACACATACAGTTTTATCGATAGAAAATTTAAAACCATTTTGTGCGACCCATTTTCGGACCTGGTCCAGATATTGTTGAATGCATCTTTCCAAATGAGGTAGGCATTTGCCTTCAATATAAATTGCAAAGTCATCTACAAAATGGGAGCTGTTGGCCGCTACAGATTTGACAATATTATTGTTTCAGGTTAAACAGAATAGGGGAAAGAATACTGCCTTGGGGGTCATCGGCTCCTTGAAAGAAAGGGTCCGAAAGAGTCAGATTAATTTTAACTTGAATATTTCGATCGAAAAGGAAGTCCTTGATAAGGAGAGGCAGTCTGCGTCCAAAGTCGAGACTTTGGAAATCCGAAAGGATTCCATGTCTCCAAGTAAACTCTTTCAAGGTCAAATAATATGGCAAGAACTTGCATTTACAGATTAAACTAAAATCTGTACTTGCCTGGCCATCTTATTCATTCAACACGAGCTTTGTACAGATTTCCTATTCTCTTCATGGACAAAACCGACTTATTGGTTTTTGGAAAATATTTCTGCACAGCAGATTTTCTGTTGGCAGTTCTACAAAGCAGACAATGTAATTGTTACTTAATACATTTCCTTTAAACGTGAAGTTGGATAGGATTGTGTGATGTAAATTCTTTATTTTTGACTGTTTGAAAAAAGCTCTCTTGTTGTTGTTGTTGTTGTTGTTGTTTTTGTTTGTATTCTATTTTGTTTTCGTTGTTGTTTCTTTTTCCTTTTGGTTCTGCTGTTTTGTTTCGTATTTTTTGTCATTTTTTGTTGGCCTTTTGTGGTTTGGTAGGTGGGAAAAGTGTTTGTGTGTGTTTGTGTGTGTGTGTGTGTATGTGTGTTGGGGGGGGGGAGATTGAATTTTTCTACCTCAATTTTATCTTTCCTGTTATTTTCCTCCTTGGGGATAGTTACTTATGGTTGTTTTTTTCTCTACCTTTGTTTATGCCTGTCTTTTGCTTGATTTCCTGTGTTTTTTTTTTATTGTTTTTGCTCTTGTTGCTTTTTGTGGCTTTTTAAAACTTTTGGTGAGGCTTACGGAATGGAAATAGGTAAATACAGAAAGCAAGGGACTTGTAAACAGTACCCAAGTACAGCAGCAGTCATCAAATTGGGAAAGGAAACCATGTAAAATGCCAACTTATTCAAACACCTGGGAGCAGCTTTAACAAAGGACTAGCTGGGTGCCCGTTCAATGAACGGGAGTACACTATTATGTGGTATTGCAAATAAATAATTTTATATGGATGAGATCTTTGCTAAACCCGGACCGGTTCTTTCCGGTTCATTTATTTTGATTTCCTCCCTTGCCAAATGGTGTGG
>JBCJKF010000014.1:15511-28557 GCA_039654545.1 Plocamopherus ceylonicus
TGATTCTTGCCATCCAGCTTCACAGGTTGAGCACCAAGACTTTTTATTACCCACATTGCAACACCCCTACGGCACTGGTCTTGACCTATATTGTGAAAACAATCATATCCCTGTAACTGCAGCTCAACTGGTTCAATCCTTCCAATGTGATTCTTTGGTAATGTCTCTGTAATGCACACTATGTCCGCACCTTCCTCCACTATCACACTTAAGAGTTCACTCCTTTTATTCATTACAGAGTCTGTATTTGTGTACAAGCATTTTAAAGGTCCATTATGTACAGGAACTGTTTTATGAGTAGAGACACTATGTACATTCTTTTTAAGACTAGATACACAATTTACACTGTTTTTTTGACCAGATACACTATTTACATTGTTTTTCGGCATATTGCCTACTTTGCTTCCACCGGAGGATGATGTTTGGTCACCCCCGACTTGTCTGCTGTTACTGTTAACACCTTGGTGTGCTTTCTGGTGGCGTTCACCACTCTCCCGTCTCTTACTATCCATTTCTCCCCCCCCCCCCCCCCTCCCTGACTTTTGGTTTCCTCCCGCTTTTTGTTCCTCAACTCAATCAAGTTCTTCATTTCCTGCCTTTCTAAAGCGGTGGAGTCTTTCTTAATATACACGTTCTTGAAAACCTTCGACAAAACTTTTTTAGCCAAAGAGTTATTGAAAGTTGGAATGCATTGCCAGCAGATGTCGTCGAAGCGCCAAGCCTAAATGCTTTCAAGAATAGATTTGATGCTGTGATGTCGAGTTATATGTATAGTGTAGAAGTGCCTCCTACCCAAATTAGCTCTGATCAAAAGATCAGTAAAGTGCAGTGTAGGCTAGGCCCTAATCACAAGATCCGGTAGAGAAATACATTAGATCTGTTGTGAACAAGACATTCAGTAACTGAAAAACTCGGCGACAGGCCAGTGGGCCTAATCAAGAGGCGTCGATGCCATCTATTCTATTCTATCATTCAACATTTTCAAAGTACATAGATTAGACCTATACCAATGACCAACCAAACAAATTTCAGTGACGAGGTCTGCCGATGGCAGTGGTAACTGAAAGCACACAATTTGTCAGTGTTTCATACTTCATTCTATCCCCTGCTCTTTCCCCATTTTACCCGTACGTAGAACGGGCAAATCAACTAGTATTACTATAAATCAGCTGGGTACCCGGGCTTGCCCGGGTTTGTAAAAACATAATATTACATGTATAAGTTTGTCTGTTTGCCTATGTCTCAATCTATCTAGATCAACCTGTCTTGATCAAATGCAGAATTAATCCTCTCACTGTAAATGACGAACCCAGAATGATAGATCTACTACAACCCATCTAAATCTAGATCTAGATCTAGGCCTAGAACTACAACTACCTAGATCTAGATCTGATTTAGTCTTAGGACCCATATTATTTGTCAGTTTTTGTTTGTCTCGACCTGCAAAATGTATGTAGATCTATACCTTGATCTTGACCTATATCTAGATTTCTAGATCTAGGATCTATAGGTGTACCTAGTACATCTCAAGTCGCACTGGCACAAAAAAGTAAAATTGCTGCTTGTATCTAGACCTAGACCAGATTTAATAAAGGGGAGAGGATAAAATTAAAAAGAGCACTGTATCTAGGTTAAGTATTTAGATCTAAATCTAGAAAAAGTGGTCGTATTTTTACATTGGCATCGATGGAGGCTTATAGTAACTATTTGCCACTCGATCCTCTTTGATACAGGGTCAGTAAAAAGGGAAAATGAAGTACGATTCTAAATCTTGAAACGCAATCTATTCCAGGCCTATTTTTGTAGTAGATATATATCTAAATCTACATCTGGATCTATGAAAAGGAAGAAGATGAAATTAAACCGTATCTAAGTATCTAGATCTAGATCTAGATATATTATCAACAATGCTGAACCAAGCAGCAGTTTTACTTTTTTATGCCTGTGCGACTTGAGATCTAGAAGTGACAAATTTTAATAATGTAGGGCCTAAGTACCAAATTGTTCCGAAGAGATCTAGATCTAGATCTTGGCCTAGCCCTAGATTAGAATGACAGATCTACACCCATCTAGATCTAAATCTATCTAGATTCTTTCTGGAGATCTAGATTCTCGATTAAAATATCTAGATTTCTAGATCTAGATCTGGTCCTCCGCATAGCCTGGTTTCAAAATGTTGGACTGAGTGGCCTCTAAAAGTTCAAGCCTAAAATTAGAATGGGGAATTACAACCGGATATTGAATATATTGTTTCGTTTATCTAAATAAATGGCTATATGAGATCCATCTACTGGAAAAAAAAAATCAATAAAAATTAATTGTAATTTGTTTGGCCAGTAAATCGAACATCGCCATACTTACTTGGGACCTAGGCAAAGGAACAGACTTTTTGTGAAAATTTCACAGACAAAGGTCCATCCGTCTAGGAGGAGAAGTGATGCATTGTTTTAAAGTCTTGTATTATAGTATGTATACAGTAGAACCTCTCAACAATGACTACCCTTGGGAAAACAAAAAATGGTCGTTGTCATGGGGAGGTCTTTCTTGGGGGGTTGCCTATATAAAGTGCTGTTCCAAAATTGTTCCACTACAATATATAATATACATCTCTCATCAAATCTAGCGAGGATAGATATACCTTTGCCATGTCAGTCAGCATTCTTTCCAGATAATATATATTTTGGAGAAACAAAAACCTCCACCATTGCATTATTTATAGGGTTGTAACATCTCAGTTTGAAAATGTAGGAATGGACGACAATGGTTGTCAACTTCAAATCAAGGCAGGCCTTATTATAGTATTTAACCAAATAAAAAGACCACCAAAATATTTTCGGTTGCGCCCCATGAACCACAGGTGACTTTTTATCACATGTTCTGGCATGTAGGCATTTATCAACTGTGTTGCAGCAGAAACACCTTTACACTTGTATTTTATGCTTCGTGCATGCTCAATTGCTTATGTTTACAGCTATCAGCTAGCATTAAAAAAAAAATACAATGTATAGGCATATGACAATGTAGCATCATCGGTGTTCTAGTACAAAGGCAAACATGTACTATGTACAAGTGGTCACAGTGGTGCAATCGGTTGCGCTTTGGGCTGACAACCGAAAGGTTGGAGGTTCGAATTCTGTGCGGGACATTGTGATTTAACCCATGGGCAAGGTTATTTACACTAATTGCCTCCGTTTGCGGCGCTGCTCTTGCGGCTGACGCTCGGTTTTCGGTTAAAAAATCAAAAGACCAATTGCCCTCAGGGGATGATTTGAGTGGAATTTTATTAATTTTTTTTTTTTATCTTCCCCCACCAGCAGTCTCTCACACATGGCATCGCTCGATACTAACCCTGAGTGGTGCCAATATCTGGAGCAACTAGGCTTCTCTTTGGGTTTGCTAGGCAATGCTAAAACACAATAACGGACCCAATACCGGCCTATTAAAATCCCTGCTAACCTTTCCACAATTCCATGCGATAGGCCTAGTTTGGCACTGTTTTAAGACGCACAGCGGTAAACACACACAAGCACACAGACACACATATACACACATACACAAGACCAAATCCAATGTCTCATTTACATGTATTTATGATGGTTAGGTGGGATCAGGTGAGTGTGAGAACAAAGGAGAATGGAAAAGATATTATGCTTATCATACTGTCACACACTACAAACAAAGTGACACACTACAAACAAAGCGCTTTAACAGAGAATGCATGTTGAAGGGGGTTGTGATGGGTGGCAATTTAGTCAAAGGCCTATCACAGTCACAGAAAACATCATTGATTTGTAAGCTAGGATTTCTCCCTATATGTAGACCAGGCTTCATTTTATTGACCAATGAGGCCATAGATAATATTCAGAGCGATCCCTGTCAGGTCAACCGGAAGCTACAGCCTTATATTTAGCAGCTACAAGTTTAGTGGCTACCACATGCTTTTCGATTTGAATGTTTGATTTCAAGATGTTAAGGAGGCACATGGGTAAGCTTTTAGTGACTTTGGACCAAATTTTCAAAACAAATGTTTTTGTTCCAAATGAATCTTTAGTATCTCATCTTTATATGACAGACATTCACAAGTCGTAATTTTCATCCTAAATATAAAAAATATGTCTTCAAAAAGTCCAGACCATACCAAAATTTACGATAAAATCAAAAGAAATCGCATGGTTTAGCCATAGCAATAGGCCTGTTTTATCATCCAAATCTGTCATATTTTGTATCAGGCAAATTGGCAACTCATGCCCTTTACAAAAAAGCATGAATCATGCATTTCCATTGGAGGATAATGAATCAATGAGCAAATTGGTCTCACATGTGAATCAGTCTTTCGCGATTTTCTCGAAAACTTGTTTTACACTACCTTGTACCAGGCCAGTTTCAAAATCTCAAAAAGTATTCTATATATAGAGCTTTGAATTTGGCATGTTGATTCCCAAGACATAAATGGGTGTAATAGGCTATATTCTTGTTCAGTCTAGATACATGTTGACTTTTTAGCAAAAGTTTTAATTAACATTTTTACAACATTTTTGGATTACAGTATTTAAAAATTTGTAAAAAATTTAAAAAATCAAGTCAAGACAAAATCAAGTAGCCGGTAACCTCTATGTTTAACCTAAGTATATTAAGTGAAAAAAAGTGAAAATCTTTTTTGATATTGATGATTTTGGAACTCTATAAATTTTTGTTAATTTTCAAGATGGCGGCCATTACATTTCATTTTTTTACTCTAATATCTCTTTCAACGATATTTCAACACTTTGTGCTAATTTGGTGCATCTAGATAAAGTATACTGAGCGTCACATTCAACCGGCCAGTGCTTACCCGTCCATAGCGTCAGAACAACATGCCGCACTTCAAACCGCAGACTATGGCTTGAAAGCCAATAAACTTCTATACAATATGACTCAAAATCAGGATGATTGATAAATCTTTTCATTCATTTATCAAAGGTACAAAAAAAGAACAAAAAAATTTGACAACTCAAAATGAATTAAAATCGTTGACTGAAAAAAAAAGGACTTCTTGTGATGATGATAAGCGGCTGATCAAACACTATGAGGACCCTTTTGCGTCGGTCAGAGACACTGCAAATCATTCCGGATTTCATCTACACCCTAAGAGGGAGACTCAAAGAGGCAGGACTCAAATGTCGATGTCCATGTGTCAGAATTCTGCTCAGGAAACACCATATGAATGCAAGACTTGAATGGGCTGTTGCTCACGAATGCTGGGTCCAGACTGAATGAGGCAGTGTTCTTTTTTCTGTCGAAAGCCAGTTTAAGCTTTCGTTTGCTGTTGTGCAGCAAAGGATATGGCGCGAGAGGGCGACCGTTGCTTTGCTAAATTATGTTTGAAAGAGCTACAGAGCTGTGGCCAAGGTTCCATTATGGTTTGGGCCGGTATAAGTACTCATCACCGTACAGAGTTTGTCACCTTTGAGGGCTCCATTACAGCTCAAGTATACCATGACATACGCCGGGAACAGCGTGCAAGCGGGAACTTCACGCTAGCGGGACTTAGCGATGAGAGAGAAAACCGGGTTGGCCAGCGTACGAGCGTGAAATGACCCAGTTTTTTTCCAAGCGGGAAGTAGCGGGATGTAGCTTGAAGCTTGATGCGGCCATTGTCCAAGCGGGAATTAACGTGACTGCCTCTGGCTTGAAGTAGTTTGAAGCTAAACATGACCATCGTCAATCAGTTTCAAAGCGTCGACTTACTTAATGTGAAATGTTTTGGGGAAGATCATCATCTCAACCATGCTTTAGGAATAGATATACATAGTGATGTACAGCTAGATGTAATAATGATAATAATAATAATAATAATAATAATAATAATAATAATAATAATAAAATAATAATAATAATAGTAAAATAATAACAGCAATAACAATAAAATAATAATAATAATAATAATAATAATATAATAATAGTAGTAAAATAATGATAATAGTAATAACAATGAAATAATAATAATAATAATAATAATAACAATAATAATAATAACAATAATAATAATAATAATAATATAATAATAACAACAACAACAATAATAACAACAACAATAATAATAATTAATAATCATGATGATGATTTATGTTGTGGTCCTCCCCCCTTTTCCACAGTACATGCAGTGACATTCCCTGCACGTGGGCAATAAATTTGGTCGAGTTTCCGCCTGCCGTTGTTTCTGGCTACGATAGCATACGTCTCACAAGGCCTAGTTCATGCAGCCACCAGATCTAGGCCGCTAGCCTAGTTCAAGGTCGCATTGCGTCGCCCACTTTCGAGCGAGAAGCGACGATATGGATTGGGAGGAGCGGGATTGCTCTCAACTGGCTTGACGCGAGCGTGATCAGCTCGGTCACGCTTGCACGCTAGCCAGTCCAACAGAAACACTACTATTATTTAGCGTCGCTCTCGCCCAGTCTCACTTTCCCGCTTGCACGGTGGCCTCACCCATAATCCAGGGAAAACAAAGAACTTTAATTCTTCCAACATGATAACTAAAACCCAATGTCGCAAGAGTGAATTTAGATGTTCTGGCAAGACAAAGCTTTGAAGCGAGGAAATTGGCCTGTCGTCTCTCCAGATATGTCAACTACCGAGCACCTTTGAGATGAGTTAGTTCCACGAGTTGGCAAACAGAATGATACCCATTCGGTTTTGAAACTTCAAACTGTCTTGAAGGAAGAATATATGGCTATCCCCCAAAACAGAATTACAGCACTGAGACGTTATCTGTGTTCTTGTGTGCGTGAATGCAGAGAGACAGCAGTAGGACGATTCTCAATTTTGATTGCTATTGTTATTGTCAATGTAAGGGCCACATTATTTTGCGCAATTACCAATCCAATTGTTAGGTTTATGTAACTGTACCAATGTACCCGTTGTGTCATTTGTCATTCTCGGTCATTGAATATCAACAGCAAAAAACAAAACACCCCTCCCCAAAACAAACAAACAACAAGGACATCAACAAAAGTTATGCGTACAACTTTTGCGCTCAGTGAAATTTTTAGTTTTTTTCAAAGACGCTTCTTTTTGGTAAACATGTATGTATCTTGTTAAAGTTTGTGTTCATCATACTCGAAATTTTCTTAGTTTTCCAATGGTATTTGAACTAAGTCAATATCACCAACAGGAGTAACGTTATAGGCCTTAGATCACTGGCCAATTTAACATGACGCTCAGTATTTTAACAAAATAGCTTTAGGGACACGCATGCCCCCTTAACTGATTGCGTCCAGAGTTTTATCAATGGCTGATCACAGTTATTTTTCCTTGTGAAATTTTTAGCTGATTCGATTCTTTCAAATGTAACTGTGAGCCATACTACAACCCCAACTATATTGTGTCATATACTATACTGTTCGGAAATGTTAGGAGAATGTGCAATTAATTAATTTGCATGGCTTAAGTCTGATATAATTCCATTTATGAAACGAGACGTTGATAAAAAATGACGAAAAAACCCATTACGGAAATGTCAACGAACGACACAATAAACAACAAAATATGAACTCCACAACATGGAAATCAACAGAATATTAGAAAGACATCACTTTAGTACAAATAAATATTATGTAACATCAATAACTTGAGGCATAGCCTCATAGTTCAGCAGTATGTCGCCTCAACCTAGATGATGGAGGTTGCCTGGCAACACAATTCGTGACAAAAATAGCCTTTTCTTCAACAATAAACGGGAACATGATGGATATTTTAGGTCACAGGTGACAAGAAATGCTATTGCTTCCGGTTCATGGCGTTTCGGACAATAAAAAACACAAAACATTATTAATAAACCCGCTGACAGTGGCGGAATGGACGTGCGCGAGTAGACGGGTGCCACTCTCAGAGGAGGAATGGACGCAATCAGTTAAAGGGATTTCTTTGTATTATTTTTCATTGTCAATCTACTTATGTCAGTGAACAAATGCATAAAATAAACCGATCAATTAGTTTTCTTGTATATCTTTCTCTTTGGTGTTTCTAGGAAGTGGACCTGAACTCCTGGTAACTATGGTTCATTTCCGTTACAAAAATATTGATTCCCTTCTAGTGAAGAACATATTCATGGTACGACAAGTGAATTTCCAAGGCGATATAATATGTAAGGGTCTGTCGATACCATACATCGAACAATGCAGTAAACCAATTCTACATAAGAAGGGCCAACAAAACCATTGACTTCAGTGTGGCAGGCCTACAGAACTATCGCGATTTCTTGCCTCGACAGCCAATGTTGACTGGCTCAGTCGAAAATGGTCGTTGTAGATGGGGAATGGGATCATAGTACGATCATTTTGGGTGGTCGCTGGTCGTTGTAAACGGGTTGTCGTTGTTCCGGGTGGTTTTATATAGTAAAATCAATCTGTCATTTCATTTTGGGTCGTTGTGGCCGGGTAGTTGTTGTTCAGGGGGTTGTTTGCAAGGGGTTTTACTGTATAGAAAAGGCTGGAAAGATTTGTTAGATTTCCCTCCCTGATTTTGACTGCCTCTATGCAATTAACTGTCAAAGAAAAATTTTGTCCATTAGAAAAGGTATTTGTCCATTGGAAAAGGTATGTCCCATCCCCTTTTTGACAGAATTGAGTTATAAATAAGATCCAATTGCCCAATTCCCACCAGATGCAGACGTGATAGGTATAGAAATTCCTTTCTCTCCACATCCATCCTATTGCTGTAATTATTATATCAGATCATAGATGTTAATATCATGGGTACATTGGCCTTCATTTAATTATTTATTGTTGATATTTATTGTTCTTATTGTTATATTGAATTTGCGATTGTAGTATTGTAGTATTTGTCCATCTACTGAATGTCTTAAATTGATTTGTTGTTGATATACCAGAGAAAACAATGCGCCTTATAAGGTGAATAAACTTTGTATTGAATTGAAATTGAAAGCAAAAAGATGGAATTGTGGATCACATCAGCCACTGACTAAACAGCAGCCTTTTCTTTGGTATGCAGTTTTCATACCAGGTTCACCAATTTTGCCACACATTTTGTCTCCAGCTATATATCGCAAAGATTTTTTCTGAGTTTATTCAAAAGAAACTTTTTTTGAAGTTCTACAAATTTCATTTTTTAATCTTTAACAGATCTGAAGGTATTCTATGACAAAGTCCTGCACGTCTTTCTTTTCTCGCACCCAGTATATGTGACGGAAAAAAAGGAGAAAAAAATTATAAAAGATGAAAACAAACCATCATCTTCCATGTGTTCCATCACCCAGTTCATGGCATTCTCCACACCAGTATTTTTGGTAAAGTAGACAGCTCTTCGACATGCATCTAGGGGGAATCCCATATCCATCAACTGGGACACAGTGGCCGGGTTGATTTCCATGGGCGGTTCTGGGAAAAGGATGATGATGGTGGTGATGTAACAAAGAACTATAATAATGACAATAACGAAAACAATAATTAATTTAAAATAAATAATAATTATGATGGCAGAATCACTGGGACTCCATGCCAACACCATTAATAACAAACGAGGGAAGGTTCTTCTCTGGGAACCGAACAAAACTTTATCCACAAATTTACGTTAAAATATCTTTTATGATGAAGACAATACAGGGTGACTAAAAATTGCATACAATTCAACCTTTAACATTAGATGTTGCTATGGAACATGTGCAATCAATAAACTTTACAAGTAATATTCATACGTTTACATGACAAGTAAGACATTGTACAGTAATTACTGCCTAATTGGACAGTCGTTAGGAAGCATAAAAAATGTCCAATTAGGCAGAACGTCCAAATAGGCAAAACGTTAAGTTAGCGAAAAAGTCAGGATGAGATGAGGAGATAGTCCATAGACAACGATCACGTCATCAAAGGGGGTGTTTTAATTAATAATAAGAGGGAGGTTCCTACAATATCAAATTGTCCTGTCGAGCAAACAAAGCAGTGGGAACCTGGCAGACGACCAAGGTAAACATGACTTTCATTGTCTCAATGTGGTGAACAATCAGTGGGATGGCCATATCATTATGTGGGCTTGGTCAAACATAAGACATGTCAAGCATGAGACGGATAGGTCGAGGAGATGGTCCCTTAAACACTGGGATGAGATATGATTAGCCAATAACCTAGTCATGGCATAGGCCTAGGCAGTGCATTGTATGCTTCAGAGCCCTCATGCCCTGTAGCAGTTTTTGACACCTTAGCTTTGTAATAATCTGTATTCATATCTGGACCAGTACCCGCCAATAAACCCTTGCCAGACCCCCTTTCCCTTCGCTAAGCACCCTCGAGTACAATAGCCCATTCATAGGCAAAGTCGGATTCTTAATGGCCCTTGAATAAACTTGAATGTTGATGGTCAAACCATTTTTCCAAATCAAAATGTCCAATTAGCCGGCATTTTTGTTATTAGACCATCCAATTAGAGGGGTGATTTTGATAATTTAAAAAACCCGTTTCACTGATAAAACGTCCGCGAAGTCGGAGTCCAATTAGATGATAACTGCTGTATTCAGGGTTTGTACCTCTATTTGAAAATGAAATTCAAGACCTTTTCAAGACTAACTTAAGATAATTTCCAAATGCATTTTGCCCTACTTTGCGCGTTAACAATATAAAATTTAAGATTGTAAACAAAAACAAGCCATAACAAAAATAACAACCTAGCTTAATTTGATGTTGGTCTGAAAACTTAAGGCGTGGCTATAAAAGTAATGACAACCCCAC
Organism: Plocamopherus ceylonicus; assembly: GCA_039654545.1. Taxonomy (NCBI): domain Eukaryota; kingdom Metazoa; phylum Mollusca; class Gastropoda; order Nudibranchia; family Polyceridae; genus Plocamopherus; species Plocamopherus ceylonicus. Next base: position 26,233 of record JBCJKF010000014.1, read on the forward strand.
CCAGCTACATGTATTACTTCAAAAGAAAGAAAAAGAAAAAAAAAGTACTTAAAGTAAAAAAAAATTAAATCAAATGAATCCTCATGACCCCAAAATCAATGAAACATATGAACAATTAGGCTTATAACAATAATGTAATGTTTAATAATGGTAACTCAACTGAATGGGACCACATTAGGGCCTAGATCATTTACTAATTTACCCAAAGCCAAAAATCCAGCCCCCATAATTTACTCAAATAGGGAAATCCCAGACACACCTTCTTTGCTTTTTTGGGGGACGCTCAAGCCATTAAGCATAAACCCTAGTTAGATCTAGGTCTCTTAGTTCTGTATGTACTGCTAAACAAGCTTGGGCTTCGGGCCGAGACCCTCGATAGCGGTACATATTTTTGCCTGTGTTCAGAATAGCACCATTACTCTAATGGGATCTGTATCGGTCCATCGGCCCGTACAATGAACTGCGCCATTATAGTATATTTATAATATTGTTTTGTCCAATCGTGATCGTCTAGCTACGTTGGAAGTCCATCGCCCTGAAGATCCATAAGAAAGTACATGTGCAATATGTTTGTCGTAAACTTGTGGCCACGGAAAGTCAGTCGTATGACGTCATTCGCTGTATCGTATACAAGTACAGTACTACTGCCTTTTTCATCTATATTGACAATGTAGTTCTAGATGTAGGCCTATCTAATGGATAAATTAAGTGTTTATAAGATCAATCATGCCTTTGAAGCCGTAAGGGAATTATGTATTGGTATATCTTAGGCTTTTGCATGTATAGCGACACAAGGTCATTATTCATCAACCCCTTTCGTTATAGATCTATAGTATGCTGAGAGTAGCTCTATGTATTTATCGAAATGCTTTACGATGTGATTCTTGAAGTCACATTTTATGGTACATATAATTTTAGTTTATACCAACTGAAAACCCGAATTACAGAGACACATTAGCTAAAAATGAGAAAACGCAAAGAGTGAAGCGGTAGCCCTGTCCTTAGCATGAGTACCGTAGTTCAAGGAATCGGCAAGGTCAATGACCTCTTCATAGTATTGTACTATGCCATCATCTTCTATACAGAAGGCCGATTGTAGTTGCATGCCTACTATTTTACTGCACTTACTATATATATTATTATCCTATTATAGTTACAGCAGTCCACATCGTAGATAGCACATTACATGATAAACGGGGTTCACCCCTCCCGTTACATAGCATTCAGTCTCGTTTCTGTGAATTACAACTATTAAGAATAGGTCTAATAACGTAGGTTACATTGGCCTCACATTTTCACAAGAAGCCTAGGTTACTATGATGGTGACAGATATGCCGGGAGCTTTCGAATTCGAGACTCTTTTCGACGATAACTGCACTAGTCCGTTTCCACGGGTCCATGGAATTTCCAGTCTATTTTCGTATCCACAGGTCCACGGCCATTTCCAGTATATTTTGTAAATCCGTGCATTAGACTGATACACCCGCCCACCAAACTCCACGGGTTCCCGGCCATTTCCAGCCGTGCCCATCTCCATCCACGGATCTACGGACGGCCAAGTACAATCCTCAGTGGATCAACGAGCAGATCCATGGACGGATCCAGGGAAATTTGAAAATCCACGGATAATCTGTGGATCCACAAATAAGTGGCAGCTAGCAATGCTAGCTTTGTAATAACTGCAACATCATAAGTCATATGTTAAAAAAAGTTACAAGGCCAATTTCTGGGTCAAATACCATAAAAGAACAATTTACCATTAGGCCTAAACAGGGTCACGATAGATACTTTGTTTGCATGGAACGGATCTCCTCGGCAAAGACGGACGGCGAGCGATGATTGACGCACGCCGTAATTTTTTTCAATACCGGCCGGAATAACGGGAAAATTTGACTACACGATAAAATTCCAGACTTTTTACAGATTTCACAATTTTTAAGACTATTACTATTTTTAAGTCTGGAAAGCCCTCGTTGAAATTCAAGACTTTTTCCAGACTTTGGTGCGAACCCTGTGTATTACAATAGTCACAAATACATAAGGCACCAGAACCTAGTTATTTAAAACCAAAGAGAGATAACTTGACTACAAATATAAAACGCCATGATTATGCCTAGGGCTACGGCCACGAGAGGAGATCAAGAGCATTCAATAAGAGTTTAGCATGACGCATAGATCTAAAACTATAATCTAGATTTTAGTGCCAAGTTCTTCAAGGCTATAGATCTAGGGCCATAACAATTATAACAATAATAATAATAATAATAATAATAATAATAATAATAATAATAATAATAATAATAATAACAGTAATAATAATAATAA
>JBCJKF010000014.1:34733-46775 GCA_039654545.1 Plocamopherus ceylonicus
TCTCTCTCTCTCTCTCTCTCTCTCTCTCTCTCTCTCTCTCTCTCTCTCTCTCTCACACACACACACACACACACGCCCTCTCAATAATATTGACAATGGTACAGTTTATCTAATTCCAGTAAACACCCCCTCAACCACTACTACACCGCATCTAACTAATAACAATGAAACAGCACAACAAACAATGCTAGTACTAGACTAGTACAATTCAAAGTTGACAACAACAAAAGTTTTCTATTGAAACACGGGTCCCAAAGGCTTACGTTTAAAGGTAACTACATGTAACTCTAGAAAATGTAATTGAAATTAAAGACTTCCATAGTTGTCTGCTCTTGATTGCTTTCTTAAAGGGAAACAATCCAATTAAATTACCCCAAGGCCAAAATTTATTGACTTGTTTACCTTTGACTGTTAATTGCACCGATTGTCACAAGAATTATTTCGTTGTCTTGGCTTTGGGGTGCTGCCGAGGTCAATATAAAGTTGAAGGTTAAAATCTTAATTTGTATAACAACACTTTCTTTCCCTCATGCCGTTCAAAAATGAAACAAAACAACAACAAAAAAAACAAACAAAAAAACAATGGAAAGTTTACATTCAAAATTTTAAGGAAAAAAAGAAAGGAAGAAAAAAAAAGGTTACATCTAGATCTAGATCTAGATCCTAGATTTGTGTACCACCAATCTGCCAATGAAGTCAACATGACTTCGACTGGGGCCTAGACCTTTACGTTGCTGTGACTTAGAATGCAGAAAACTAGATTGTGGTAACTCGGCAACGGGATGAAGTCGAAATCCAGAGATATTGATACTACATTGATACTCATGTATAGATCTAGATCTAGATCTAAAATCTAGGCCCCTAGTTAGTATTGAGTCAAACAGCTTCCTCCCTTTTATTCCTTCAATTGATGGCACACTCTACACCAACAGTGCAGAACTAAAAAAGATATGTCACTTTATCTGCATGACACAAGGCCGAAGGGCAAAAACCCAAGACCTGCTGAAACGATAACAACATCTATGGCATAGAGTTGGAGCTAGATCTAGGGCTAGATGAGTCTGTCCACAAACTATTACTGACGTTCTCTTTCAAATTTGGAACGCTACTTTTCAAATATCCTGAATTTGTGCATGTGGTTTTAATGTTACAGGGACCAAAAGATTTCGGAAATTAGCCAGGAAATCTAGATCTACATCTAGATCTAAATTTCCAGATTTAGATCTGCATTCTAGATCTACATGTAGTTTGTTAGTAACGTGTAGTGTTTCCAAGTAATTCTAAGGCGGCAAGTTTCTTCGTTGTATAGGCTAGGGATGAACACAGCATTGAGGTGTCAACTTTTAAACCTTTACAGTAATTATCAATATTGACCCCTTTTCAGGGGCGTCCCTTAAAAAAACAGGTTGTGTTCGTTTAGCAGAATTGGGAATATAACAATAAAGTCGTTCTCTTTGGGCTTCTCTTGAGATGTTGTTAAGCAAATAAATCTGTATTAAGGGTCTTCGCTGTGATAAAAAAAAAAGAAAAAAACAAAAGCAAACAAAAGAACAAAACTAGATTTCAAAACTCTTAATTCAAATTAAAATATGACAGAATTAAAGCCGTTGTTAGAAATTATATGAGACAAAATGTTTGTCAAAATCAGGAAACATGCGTTTCCGTAAATTTCATAAGGGTATTCATCGACAATGCAAAATGCTTGCAATGCGTGAGTTTTACTTTACCTAGAACTGCAGGAACATTTTTGTGACAAGAACAACGTTTACCTTTTATGCATTTGTTTTTTCTTTTGAGGCTAAAAAGACCGCCGATTGAACCTTCTAAAATATAGATTATCTAGGTTTCGTGTAATTTTTTTTTTTTTTTTTTTTTTTTTTTTTTTTTTTACATAGCACAAAGAAGCAAACTCGATAATTTTCCGTTTATTTTGAAAGAAAAGAAATTATTCTTTGATCCTAACCACTGTATGTCCGCATGCTTAATTTGGAAACAAAGGAATCTTCAAAGTCGCACATCCCATTTCTGGCCATGCCCCAAGGTTCAGACACTCAAAGACTAGCCACTTAAAACGTGCATTTATGGCATGGTAAATTAAATATATAATTCACTTAGACTAAAAACAACCGAATGAACAAAGAAGGTTGTTGAATTGAGTCCATTTCGACTGTGTTTTTCTTCTTTTGCCTTTCACAGTAAAATGTTCTCTACGCCATCTTTTTCACTTTTTTCAAACCGTCACAAGACTGATATTTCGTCTCCTTGCATAAAATCTGAAGTGAGTACTAATTTTTGGTTTGTCATGATACCTTTTAAATGCAGAGTTGAAAATACACAAATAAAAAAGACGTTCTTTAGTGAGTGTCCTTCATTGGGGCTAGGAGAAATTATTTTATTTTTAGATGCCCTGAAATGGTTTACAAAAGTCAACACAAAACTGACAATTGAACATGGACGAAAAACCAATTCGTTTCAAAAAGTCATCTTGCCGGAATCGGAAATCACTTCCAGCATCAACTCGTTTTTGTATTATTCATGATTCATCTGTTAGTAAAAACGATGAAATAAAACAATTAATTCTAACCTCGTGGAATAAAATACAACAGACGATTTAATCTCAGAACATGTCCAGCTGCTCGATCAGCACTTTCAATAATACATATATTTGTGATAATATTCCTTCACACCCAAACTATGACACCCACAGCTTCCATCGGAAATGCTTCCAACGTTTTATTAACATAGAAGTTTCTCGTAAAAGAAAAGCTGTAAATAAAGATGGTGACTGTGTTTCTATCAGAAAAAGACGTCCGACTGGCGAAATGGTATTATTTCCAAATGAATGCATGTTTTGTGAAGAAACTGAAAAATGGATCGTGCGTAAAGGAAAAGGTGTTAATCAACGGGCAAAACTTGTTAAAATGTCAGACAGTGGCAGCAGAAAACAGCATAAAAATAAAAGCAGCGGCCAGAACTAATGATGAATATATGATTGGAAAATAACCAAGATGATATTAATATGAAATATGCTCATGATAAGGCCTTTGAATACTTAAAGTACTATATTGAGAACCAGATAATTAATAATCAATACGTGGAAAGAATTTCTATGCTAAAGGGAAGATACTTGAAATACATGGGAGATAACTTCCCAGAACAACACTATGCTAACTATAAAACTCAAAAATTGAAATTCTAAATCCAAAATCGGTTTGGAGATCGCATTAAGTTTGTGAGCACATTTGACAATCGAACTGAAATAATATACTGTGGCACCTTATCAACTCCTGAGACTGTATCATATGCTTACGAATGCTCCTCGTCAATGGACAACAAAGTCAAAGATGTTGCATTGTTTTTGCGACGAACAGTGATGGATGCACACAAACTCCTCCGATGCAGTGGCCTCCATCAAACGATTATATAAACAGTTCTGATGATATCATTCCAAAACAGTTGTCATGGTTCTTACAGACATTGCTTACTAAACGCCTAACCCCTTCAATTCAAGCGGGCGAAAAATCAACTCCATCGGCCGAAATGTGTGTTTCTGTATTACCAACGGAGCTTGGCAACTCCTAAAAGCCCTTACACTCGCTATGACATTACTGTGTTTCATACATGCGCACACCTGAAATAGAGACAGCAATAGCTAGCAGTATAAACCTATCAAATAATGCTACACCACCAGATCTTCTTAAAAACGAAAATGTAACAAATTTCTGCTGAGACAATTTTGATCTGGCAGAGGAGAAGATGACTGGTGCTGGAACGACGCATTCAATGCACGGTATTGCTATTCAGGAACACTCTGGCCTCAAATCTTTCCAATCTACTGACGTATGCGTACCAAAAATATAACAGCGATGCATAAAATTTGAACGTAAACCACTTCAACCATGTATCTTACCATCTACAAAAGTGGAGCCTACATAATTATGTTACTACGACACTGAAACCACAGCTTTGTCCATCTATTGGGGGCGAGAAAATGTTTCCCATAGAGCTGACAGACATTCTTACTTCTGAATCACATATTTCCAACTCAAGTGAGAGTGAAAGTTGTGATCTCAGTGGAGATGAAAGTGCATATTCTGAATGCTGTTCGAGTTCTGACAACACAATTGACGAAGATTAGTAAACGTAAAAGAACATAATTTTATCTTTAAAAGATGCAACTCAAATATTCAAATGATATTATATGTTCAGCATGTTGCAATGTAGTAATGAAACTAATTAATTGTATTCAAACACTGACTGTAAAATAGCCCTGCGACTGTTGAACATCAAGGGAGATAATATAAAACTTAGGTAATTTTATTGCATGAAATTATATTGTTGATCACTAAATACAATATAAACGTTCTGAAATAAGAATGCGTGTCCTTTATATACAAATAACAACAGATACTTAAGTAAATGATATTTTTGTATGAAAATTTCACATATTTTAACTGTTTCACTGTTTTTAAAGGTCATTAACTTCCATAAGAATAACTGTTTTGCCACGAAATACATTATAAAAAAATTTAAATGCCAGTCTAATTTCAATGACATCGGAATTAACATGTTTTGAGGCATACTGTATTAATTTTTTGACAATCACGGGAAATAACTCATTTTTCAAAAATAATTTCGCTTCAAAGGGCCATAACTTTCTTATGTGGTCATTTTTTGATGAGGAGACAAAAACCAGATAGAGAATTTTATAAGCTATCCCATGATATATGACTCAAAATGTCCCCAAGGGGGGCGGGGAGGGGGGTGGAGGGGGGTAAGGGGTGGGGGGTCCCGAGTCCCAGTGGATCATGGACTAACTGTTTCGGGTTTACGGTTATAGCGGAATAATGAGATGAATATAGCAGTGGCGTCATATTATTAATTCATTCAACTCACTAGGGGGAGTACCGTATCATTTTTACATTATGTAAGTGTTTGATTTTAATTGACCTTTTTGGTGTAAAAGCAGCTGCAACAATTGCAAGCGACCTACAGATTATAGAACGCTTCCGGCGATGAATATGTGTTGTTGTTGTTGTTGTTGTTGTTGTCGAGTTTGATTTGTACAATATTATTTGTTTGTTATGCTGTTTTCATGTTGGTTAGATGTGGTGTGGTGATAGATAAATCAGTGGAATTTTATTTTATTTTTATTTAATAGGTGTGTAAATACAAATAAAATACACGACATCCTTAATTAATACTCCGCCGTGGTCGATGCGTGTGAAATCTCCCTCAGAGCCCAGTGGCCATTTCTATGGACGGCGCCATGTCGACCACGGCGGAGGGCATATGGTCAACGTGTGTGAAAGGGACGGAAAAAAACAAAACAAAAAACAAAACAAAACAAAAAACAATTCATCACTTTAATCAACGAAAGATCTATAATTGGGCACGGGAGTTTTAAACTTGATTTATTTAAATCTCAGGCAGAGACGACGACTGCTGCTACTAAATTTATTGCTGTTCCTCCTCCTCTTTCTCCTCTTACTGGCCAAGCCAATAGACTTTTTGTTTCTTTTTCTATTTTCTTTTTTAAAAGGAGTGTATTGTCAGTAAGAACGCTCTCCTAACGTTTCACCTGCAATATCTTTATACATGTAATCGTTGATCGGACAAAAGATTTAATCACATTTGTTTTTGGAACGGGCGACTTAAAACTTGGGTATGATTCGAGAAAAATATAATAATAAAAAAAGAGATGACTACTAAGGAAAGAATTTTCACTAGCTGGACATTTCCCTTTGTAATTTCATGTTATACAGAATGTATACCCAAATTGCAGTCTATTCTATTCTTCAATTTGGTGATTCGTTTTATTTGTTGGCATTTGGTTGTGGTTGTTGTTGTTGTTGTTGTTGTTGTTGTTGTTGTTGTTGTTGTTGTTGTTGTTGTTGTTGTTGTTTTGGGTATTTGATTTTTGCTTTGTTTTGGTTTTGTTTTTTCTTTATTTTTGTTGTTTGGTTCTTAAAACAACAAAAACAAGCAAAAACAAAAAATAGCAGAAAAACACACAAAAACAATAAAACAACAACATTTAAAAAAAGAAGGAAAAAAAAACACAAAAACGAAACAAGAAAATCACACTGAAAAAAATTGATTATTTTTGTTAGCAAAACGTCGGTGTAGCCACACTCCGCCATTTTAAAAATTATGTGCTGTGGTCATGTCTGGGAGAGACCCCACGTGGTGTGGATGATGCGTCAACCTGTAGGCCAGGCGGTTTGGCTCGGGGGTTTTGACCGCCGATTCCGAACGTTCTGTAGATTTGTAGGGCCCTTAAAGAAGCAAGGAAGTTGAGCGACAGAATATTATGTGCCAATCTATTGGATTTCAATTTGGGCAATAGTCTATTCGCATTTCGAAAACGTAAATCATTGAGTGGCTAAACATGACGTCATGGATAAATGATACAAAACTCATGTAAAGACCAATCTTAGATTACAGAGGATATGAATTGGATCCATAGTATCAAACCCAAATAGGCCTTCATAAGCTAGAGAACATTTTAAAATGCAGGCAGATAAATAAACAACATCCATAATCATAGATCAGGTAATACAAAACAAAAATAAACATGGACAAATTACATTGGAATAGCTGAAAATGAAATAGTCATTCTTTTCAAAGCAATTAATGGACAAGGAATATTACCAATACAGAAATAGAAAATGAATAGTCATAGGTTGATCTGATGCTCAACATAGAACACAGTCGTTTAAAATTGTGAAAAATACCATCTTCTCACATTGACAAAAGTGGCCATTCCAGAGAGTTTCATCAGCATCAGTGTGGTGGGAGATGAGAAGCCATGAGAATGCCATGTGTCGTGGAATGTACAAACATAAACACACACACACACACACACACACACACACACACACACACAACCCAAAACAAAATAAAACAAAACAAGGAACATGATATATAATGGAACCCAATACATGTATTTTTTAAAACCAAAGACGTAAACCCTTGAAAATTTGTCATTATTGGCTGCATCAAAATTTATTTTTAAATCGATTCCATGGTGGGCGGAACGCACTATCGTCAAATATCATCACCTTCCTTGTTATGTCTCCACTTTACGTTTGGGGCTCGAATTTCGTTGCGTGATTGAAGTAATCAGCTTCTTTGATGCATTCTCAAAGTTCAGTATTTTTCAATCAGCATTTTTATCTCGTAGTATTCGGGAAAATAATGATTAGTGTTGATGAAAATGGTTGTTGTCAACGGTAATTTTTTTGGTACTTCTTCTACTGTTGCTTGTTGCATGATGTTGCATATAATTCAATCAACTACGGGAAAATTTGTCTTTTGGCCGAAAACGAAGCGTCAGCTGCAGAGTTGAACAGTACGCTAAACGGAGGCAATTAGTGTAAATAGCCTTGCCAAAGGGTTAAATGCCAATGAACGGTGCTTTTTCGAAGCGCGCCATGCCTCCTCAAGTGCCTCAATGAAAATAAGACACGGTATTTCGAGTTCAGTAATGCCAGTTGTTCCAGCCCTGAATGTCTTACTCAGTGTGTTTTTGTGTGTATGTGTGTGTACATGTATAAAATATATGGCAGGAGGCACCCATAAGAACCAATTGCAAAAAAGTACCAGACCTTCTAAGTAAAGAGTTGGCGCTAAAGTTACTGTTTCTCAAGGTCTATAGATCAGCGCTCGATGCCAAAGACCACCGAATGTACATTGCAGCGGACCCAAAAACCTCACCTATACATTTCTCCATGATAATAATAGTCTCCATGATCATGACTAAGCATTTCGCTCTCATCTTGTCCCATTTTAACAAAGGCCTATAAAAACGGCTATTGGCGATACAAACAATAGCAGATTTCAAGAATTTGAGATGGTGCTTCATTAACATAAAGACATGTGTTTCATTTAAATAGTAACTGAAAAAATGTGTCCACCATCTGTACCGAGATAACTGAATTACTTCATGAAATTTAGACCGAAGCACGAATATAATAGATGCACTACTTTGGTATGAGGCCAGAAAAACACAGAGGACAATAGGGCGCGGTTACTCCATTTCATTTAATTTCAATAATTTAATTTGTATAAATTGAAATAAAAACTCGCACGGATCCCATTAAACTTATTTTCAATATGTATGTCGATAGAGAATAGGCTAAATATACGTCAGGATAAGGAAACGACAAAGATTTGAACTGGTCCACAGAGAAAACCTTAGATCTATATCAAGCGTAAATTATCGTCAGTGGAACAACCTAATACCCACACCATTGTCTTACCTACAGTGAATCAATTTACTACACGAAGTAAGGAAATAAGGGAGCTTATTGGCTCGGTCAGTAAGAACGCTCTTCTACTCCTATGCGAGGCGATTCGGTGCTACCACTGTCCCAGATTCAAATCTCAGTGGATCTAATTTCTTCTTTCTTATTTTTCTATCTAAAATCCTTCCCTCTGTGTTTGTAATCATCCGTTATGGTGTTCTTTGAAATTGCCCAGATCTAATGTGTCAGACCTATTCCATTGTGCAACAGAAAGAGACAGTGAAAAAATAAGAAAACATCGAGGTCGACGAACTTTTATTATTTGCATTGAATTTTCACTGAGCTTGACTGAACCCACGTTCCCGTGCGAAAGCACTAACTCCCGTATGAGTAGGACAATTACTGTAAACCCTTAAAAAATACACAACGGATATGTTACGCGGTTGTATCGTCAGTATTGCATCTGCTTTACGATACGATAGCCTATCGGTGCAGGACCAGATATTTAATCAAAGATAGCATCGGACTAGACAATGCAACCCAAAACCTTCCTTGAAATATGATATACAGTACATCGAGTTCGCTAGATCTATTATTCTTCATTTTCTTGTGACGTAGAAAGAGTGCTTATTACACAATTTAATCGTGGTTAGAAACGATAGCATCGAGAGAGCTGTGTCGGCGCATTGAATTAAATCTCAGATTAAAGAATTACTCAAAAACTCATTGAATACTGATGGAACCAAACAAGCTCCTAAAAAAGGAATACATGTATAAGAAGTACGGAAATATAAAAGGCACCAATGCCGTCTTCAGTAATATTATAAAACAGTGTACATCACATTCACAATTCCGTGTAGAGATTTTACAGAGTTGTAACTTTTGTTTTCGCCATGTCACCTGTCAGAATAACACGCTTCGACAGATCCTCAATGGCGGCTATCTCGATGTGTTTTGTCTCTTTTCTCTCGCGTGCGAACTGGCCGCTTGCCGTCAATGCAATTCCTGTGTCTGGTAATTGTAATAGCCATGGCAGAAGAGTAGGAAGTAATTCAACCTTCAATGACATTTTCCCAGAGCCTGCAGACTCCAATGCTAAAAAGACAATGGATGAGTTAGCAGTAAATTTGAATGAGAATTGTCCTGATTTTATCAATGCCACCGAAAAAAATGAAACTGCGATGAACATGTTCTCCGATTTCCCGGTAGAAGGGCAACTGAAGCCTGCCGACATCAATGGCACTACTTCCAATGACACGGCCCTAACAATTTTGGTTGACACTGACATCACAACCCACAAACTGACAGCTGTGACACAATCTGAGTATGTCAAGGACGAAAGGAAGTCGTCTAAATCAGATCTCTACGAAGGGATTGTTAAAAGCATGCCTTTACTAACAAACAGACATGCAATGAAATATAGGAGTTGTCGAAACAGATGCGGTCTTTCCAGACACTGTTCTTGTAAACCAATCTGCCGGCTGCTTTCCACATGCTGCTATGATTTCAAAGAGGAGTGTGGGGGTGTCTATGATTTGAAAGACTTTCAAGAGGAATACAGCCGATTAGGTCCGATTGAAACGAAATGCATTTCCCAAAGTCTTGTTGTTTCAGGCTGTTATTTCAATAGGGATCTGCAGGAGAAACAAAGTTTAAAAGAGCTCAAAAAGCTAGACACATTTCCTGATGTGGAATTCATCGAACCTGAAAACTCCCCAACAGAGAGCACCGCTTTTCTAAATCTTCTCTACCCGATACTATCGCTAGCCAACAGGGACGAAGCAGATTTAAGCGACGCCGAGAAGATGCTGGTCTCTACACCTTTTTTAGATGCGTCTACAGGAATATCGTACACAAACATATCTATCTACACTTGCAATGGAGCACATCTGTCTAGTGCCAGATTGTGGGATATCAGTCTTGCTCCGCAACAACTCCCGACAATTTCAGAAATACAGACAGTAAAAGACGCCTTCAGTTTATTCGACTTCACAGAGTTCTGTGTTCTCTTTCCAGAAGACTACCAAGTCCATTATCCAGAAACGTGTTTGCCAAACTCATTCCACTCATGCCCCGAAGGCTTCAAGGACGCTGATGTGAAGGAGGCCTGCCACAACATTAATTTACCTTTATTTGTTCCTATGCAAATTGGAGCAAATTCGACAGTCTATAAAAATCCCTTTTGTTTTTATTGTAATATGGACGACAACCTAAGCGTGAAGAGGATTACAGTTCTATCTGTAAACCACAATTCTGCCTGTGCCAGGCACAGTCTCTTGTTTCAGTTTAACTCCCTGAAACACAACTCTACCATTTGGATAAAACGAAGCAATCAGCATAACAACAACTATCTTCAACCCAGCGAATTCGAGATGGCATGTCCAAGAGTTTACATGAAGCAGGAAACAAAATCTCAACGTTACTTCCCTGATGCATCTTCCAATAAGACCAATGCAATTAAGACAAGATGTGAAAAAGTGGAGTGCATCATGCCTGGATGTCGAGAATTTTGGGACATTGTTGTTCTGTTGCCGCCAGCCAGATTCGATCTCAGCAATTCTTTTTGGAGCAAATTCTTTGAGACATGGACTCGCGCCTTGTTTCAAGTGTAAGTCGACGTTGAAAGATTCAACCCATGTGACACCCTTTTATGGTAAATTAGTAAAAGATATTATGTGCCTGCAACGAACGACAACACTTTGAAATGAACTGAACAGATTTTGTGTTGTCGTGTCGATGGTAACATAAAAAGTTGTAAGTTATATTAATATAATAATGCAAATATGACGATTTATACAAGAGGAGGAGGCAGTAAATGAAGAATGTGAGGACGAAGGGTGAAAGATGGGGGAGAAAGATAAAGAAAAGTAGAAGACGAGGAATGAAGACAAACAAGAGCAACTGCAACAAAAACAACACCAACAATAATAACAACAACAGAAACAACAACAACAACAACGACAACAGCAACAACAATGATAAAAAATAGCTTCTTTTCTTCAAGAAGAGTCAAAGATTAGATTTTTTTTCTTTACCTCTGCTGCAAAAGAGATAAAAATATATTCACGCTTACTCTGTCAAAGTTTACAAATGCCACGACGTTAATTGAAAGGAAAGTTCCAACGCCTTGTGAAACGCCATAATATTTCTCTTAAACTGAAACTAGAAGTAAAATTGCCCTCTTGAGTATTGATATCTTTTCTTTACTTTTCTGACCAGAAGTCATTTTAAGAACGCATTTTTGTAATGGTCAAACTTTTAAATGATAGAATTATGCTAAATAATGACTTAATGTTGTAGCTCAATTCTTATAAAAGTGAAGGATCAACGCATACATATAAATGCATGTATAAGAATAAAACAAATACATGTCTATTATTATCCGTATAAATCCATTGTGTGCTTGGTTTTTTTTTTCTTTTATTTATTTGTTTATTTATTCATTTATCTATTTATGGTTTCTTTAAATTGCAGCTTTCACGTGGACAGGAATGCATCGGACATTTCCGAACCCTACGTCCGTCGGTTTGAGCCAATCAAAGAACTAGAAGCAGTGGATTATCAGTACCTGGTCCATGTCACTTTCTACTCTCAGTTGGATGGGGATCGGCAGTAAGATGCAGTCCACCATGATTATGTTTGACCATTAGGCATCAATTTGACCATAGTTTGACCATTCCGGCGGTGACCTACTATGGTTATGTTTGACCATTGGTCATCAATTTGACCATAGTTTGACCATTCCGGCGATGACCCACTATGATTATGTTTGACCATTAGGCATCAATTTGAC
>JBCJKF010000014.1:67492-81634 GCA_039654545.1 Plocamopherus ceylonicus
TTGATATAACTTCAGTTTGCGTGAACCAATTTTATTTGGATTGTGTTCAATTGACTTGTTATACAATTCTCTACTTGGTGAATCGCTTTAGTAGCAAAGTCATTTTAAACCCCTTGACTCGTACCTGGCTGTGTAATTTTTTAAGAACATCCTTTATCAACTTTATGTAATTTATGCAATGTTGCTTCACTAAAATTGATATAACTTCAGTTTGCGTGAACCAATTTTATTTGGATTGTGTTCAATTGACTTGTTATACAATTCTCTACTTGATGAATTGCTTTAGTAGCAAAGCCATTTTAAACCCCTTGACTCGTACCTGGCTGTGTAATTTTTTAAGAACATCCTTTATCAACTTTATGTAATTTACGCAACGTTGACATGAGGTTTACTGAGTAGGCCTGTTTAAGTTAAAATCGTTGCCGTACCCTTATGCTGGGATATATTTTGTCTAAAATCAGCATACATGTTGATAATAAGTTAAATAAGACCTTTATGAAGTTTTATGTCGATCGATACAGATTGAAGACAGTTATGGCCCTTTGACTTTGAAATCCTGCATTTTTTTTTCTCGCACCTAGTACATTTAATAAATTATAGTTATTCAACAATCCAGACATGGACGTACAAAAATCATAAATATAGGATAATAGAAATCTTGGGTAGATGTACATGTGCTACAAAAAATCATGTGCATCAGACAATGAATTTATTATAATAAAAACCATTGCAAGCATTACAGTTGTCTGATAAATGTAGATTTCAAGATATTCATCCAAGTGCAGGATGATACTTAAAATGAAAGAACTACCACTAACAGATCATTCACTTTAGGAAGAAAATCAAGACTAGCAAAAAACAAACAAACAAAAAACAAAACAACACAAAGCAAAATACTTACAATGTACATGTACCCCCACCCCCAAAACAACAAAGAAAAACAAAAAATAAAACAAAACACAAACTTATCATAACAATTAACAGTAGAACATGAAAGTAACGAGCTTGGAAGTAGCCGGTAAAATCTAAATCCGTTTCTTTCCCTTATTTGAGTCAATAAAATTAGCATGAAAGTATCGAGTATGAAAAAGAGGCCAACTCAGAAATAATGAGTATTTCCTCCATCCTGCTGGGACTAAGGAGGATAAAACTTCACTAATAAAACTTAAGCAGTCTGAGAATTTTAGAGTCGGTGAAATAAGACTCCTAGCACATTACTTCACTTAAATTGAATAAGCCATCCTACCTGGACGATTCTAATTGTCACGGTGGTACCACTCTTAGCCATGCAACATACTATACATTTAGATCTACCAATAATAAGTGATCAGAATTGTACTGAGATGAATTTTATGTCATCTCAGTATCACACATGCACAAATCCAACATGAACACACAAAGTGTGAACAAACACATATGTGCACACACACACACACACACACACACACACACACACACACACACACACACAGAGGTCTAGTCGCTAAACTTTCCCTCTTAATAATATTAAGCTACTGAGTAGCATTTTATGACTATTTGAGGCTGCTTGGAAATAGCGACAACTTGGAAATAGTAATTAGGGTTGGACCCGTTGAACTCATTACTTCCGAGTTCTACTGTAAACTGTAATAGCACAAGCAGGTATTCAATGAGTGTGACGAGGTAACATTTACAAAATTTAGAAGAATCATGATTCCTTTTTCTGTTGAAATCAATTTTTCTTTGGGAAGAATACATTTCACTGTATTACTGTACTAGCACAGTTTATCTTTCAAATGATGGGATGAGAAAGTTCTTCTACAATACTCGCTGGATTCCAGCACGCCGGATTCCTGCACGTTACGTATTATTATTAGGGCATGCTGAAGCGTAGTTACGGAATTTTTTGTATTAAATAATTCCCCGAAACTGCACGCCAGGTAAACATTACTGCACGCCATTTATGGGTAAAAGTGAAAAAAAAAAACACAAAAGAAAAAAAAAATTTAATTGTTCTGTTAAGATCTCAAACTAAAACGCAAAAAATCCACCACTTAAAAACTATGGGAATAATGGCGGGCAGGGAAATCTGTGTGTGTGTGTGTGTGCGCACGGAAAGACAGTGCAACATGTAGGTATGCTGTAACACCCATCATAACCTCAAGTATACCATCAAATTTTATTCCATGTCCATAAGGATGACAGCAGAAGTGATGCAACAGTGCACCAATTCAAACTGGTGGTGGTGTGGACGGGGCATCGAGATCACTGTCATGCCAAATCTGCATGCTATCAATACACGACACTCATTATTTGTTCATTCGCATCGTGGGATGGGGAAGGGGCGACATGAGCAATTTATGATTGGTCGTCAAACAACGAAGGATGGAACCAAGGTAAAAGGTTACAGATTATAAGTGCACGGTTGACTTTGTGTCACACCTCGAGTCTATCAAATACTCTGTTTTTATGTTTTTATTGTTTCTATTGAATCTGTATACGTGTGATGGATTGCTTCCCCTGAACACTGGATTCCTGCAACATCGCATTCCTGCATGCTTTTTCGTTATCCCCTTGATCGTGCAGGAATCCGGAGAGTACTGTCCTTTACAAAAAAAAACTTCCATAAAAAAAAGAAAGGGACACAGTAGAAATACAACACCTTATAATTATTTGAATCATGCAAAAAGACGGTCTCTTGGCAAACTTAATTTTGGGAAAATCTGGAAAATGCATGTACAATGTTATTTAGCCACAAAGTAAACTACAAAAAACAGTAGTTGCAGAATAAGTTACAACTCTAATTCTAATTTCACCCCACAAGATTTTTACCATCCAATTGAAAGTTCCAAAGTCAACCCCACCATCTGTAGACATGACAGTGATATTTGTTCATTCCACTACAACTAATGTTTGAATAAAACTTAAAATCCATTCATTTAGACAAAACATGTTACATGCATTTCAAAACCCTACTACTGTTTGACAAACATACTCATAATAAAACAGGAATTTTGCTCTTAAGGATAAAACAATCCTAGCACATGTACACACTTGTATAGTTATGTGATTTTTAAAATCTTTATTACCATACTCATTCACAGAGTTGCTGTTATTTATTATTATTATAATATTATACATGTATTTATTGTCCATATAAGCCCCTTTATTAGCAAGCATTGTAATTTACATTCTTGTGCAATGCTCTATTGCCTACAGTGGAGTCTGCTTAAGATAAACTGCTCAGGGACCGATCCAGTAGTTTATCTGAAGTAAGGTTTATCTGAAGCATTTCAATGACATTCAAGTAAAAAATCACACACCACACACACACAGGCTGTGTAGATTGAGTGTACCCTTGTGTTGTAGATGTGATTTAAATCACTTTGTGAATTATCCTGTGCATCTTTAATGGATATTTTAAGTTTGTTTAGTGACAATGTCAAGGAATAGGTCTAAAAAGGTGGGTGACAGAGCCCCTAAAGCCAGTGCTCAAAATGGTGGTAAAAGCAAAACTCAGGCACTTGTAAAGTTTGCTGTCAAGACAATGATGACCTGTGAAAGATGTAACACTTTTGTCTGTAGTTCATGCACAGATATCACAAGTGTTCAATTTGAGCATCTTGTCAAAGCAGCTAATCTCCGCTGGTTTTGTGATGATTGTGAACAGCTGACGTTGACGGCAGTTAAAAATGATAACCTCATTGAACTCAAGTGCAATTAAATACCCTACCTGGACATTTTAAGAAAATTGTCATTGAAGAATTAAAAGCTGAACTCACTAACAAGACTTGAGGGAAGAAATTGAAAACCTGAGAAAAGAGAAGAAAAATACCCCCCCCCCCCCCAACCATGTTTCAAACCAGATTGGATGAATGACAGTGAAGGAATGTAAATGACGAGAAGAGGAAGATGGAAGACATTATCGAAATGACATAGCAGCATGTGGCAGAGATTGAGGAAAAGGGCAGAAGGCAAGTAAATATATGCTAGTATTTGGTGTAGAAGAGAAAAACTTGAAGGATGGCAAAGAAGGAGCTTGCATTGCTAAAATAACTATTGAAAACATTCTAAATGAAGCAAAGATTGACATCAAACCGGAGAAGACCCAGAGGTTGGGTTCTTGCAAGAAGTTCAGGGAAAACTATGTAGACATGGATGACAATAAAAAAAATGATCACAAGCACCAATAATAATAACAAAAACTATCATACATTGATAGTTTGCTACGGTACAAGACAGAGACACAGAACTGATAGTTTTACATGCCACTCAGAAGCGCGAGAGAACTCAAAGCCAGAGTCAAAAGTCAAATAACAAAATTCTCTTTTAACAAGGATCTTACAAAGATGGAGATTCAAAAACGAAGGGGATACTAAAGAAAAGGAGAGTGATAAACATCGGGAAACACCTGAAAGAGCAATAAGGAAAGGACCCTGCAGTATGCTAAACCAAGGCAAGACAAACCATAAGAATAAAAAGGATATGATATCATGTCTCTACCTAAACTGTGATTCTCAGTTAAACAAAAGAGCTGAATTACTCGCTGAAAGAGATCTCAACAACCCAGAGATAGTAGCCTTATGTGAAATAAAACCCAAAAACTCTAGATACCCATTACAATCAGCGATAAAAGGATTTGAATTGTTTCATAGCATAGATGACTATGGTCGGGGTGTAGCACTTCTAGTAAAAAAAAAAAAAAAGCGCTTTATCCATCAATCTGTGATTACTAGACTGTGACTTCAAAGAGACTATTTGTTTGAATGTAAACCTAACAACTCTGAAAATCTTTTAGTTGGTATTGTGTACCATAGCCCCAAGAGTTCAAATGAGAACTCATATAAATCAAATTATCTTCTTGAAAAAATTGGGGAGCTCAGACACAATGTTGTTTTAGTCAGTGATTTTAGTTACCAAGAGATCTAATGGGAAAGAAGCACAAGATCAGATCCCAATCACATAGCAAAAATAGATTCTTATACATATGTACCAGTATATCTTCGTTCGTCTCACGAAGTGCAGTATCTTTAATTTCGGTGATATTGAGTTATTATAGCATGCTGCTCAGCGTGATAAGGTTTACCTTCACTCAAAGAGCCAAAGCCATATCTCCATTGGTATTTGAGTTGTGACATCATCTTGATGCAGCGTATTGAGGAAAAACAAAAGTGAGTAAAACTTTAAACCCGTCTAGCGTAAAATGTCAATTTTACAGATACAACACTTAAGGAGATAGCCAAAGATATATGCATTCCGAGAGGCATATCTAACTCAACACCAATCTGAGACCACAAGATAAAGACACCGTAAAAGCCAAGCCTTCAAGCCTTACAGTCCTAGTACTATCCAACAGAGATGACATATTTCAAGACTTCACAATGAGGGCCAGCTTGGTAAAAGTGACCACTGTAAATTAAGCATCTTCTTCTTCTTCTTCCTTGTTCTCTAATTAAGCATCTGAATCAGATGCTCAAGAGAGGAGAAGAAAGAGACCCCTCAGCCTCTCTTTCATAGATCTAACTTTAATACAATAAATGATGATATCTCCAATATTTAATATGGACATAGACTGGTACAGTCTAGATATAAACTCTGCATGAGAAAAATTCAAAGGTTTCATTGACTACCTAGTAGAGAAACATGTCCCAAGAGCTAAACTGAACACAGCAAATAATAAGAAATGAATGAGCAAAGAACTCATGGAATTTATTGAAGAAAACGCTTTCCTTAGAAAACTACATGCAAGTGAAAGTCACATTAAAGAAGTGAAAATAGCAAGAAACAAAGTGAAAAGAGAATGTAGAAAAGAGAGAAGAAAGCTTGAGAAGAAAATAGCATCCCAATCCAAAGGCAATCCAAAGACATTCTAGTCTTACATCTCAGTCCTACATCTCAAGCAAACTAAAACCCAAAAAATATTGCAGATCTTACAAAACCTGATGGATCAAAAACTAACACTGATATTGAAAAGGCGAAAGTCCCAAACCTTCAAACTCTCTACACCATAGAATCAGAAGACATGGAAGTACCTGTTCTTCCCTATTATAGTTTCGACAAAAAACTTAAAGATTTTGACATATATACTGGGCACAATGATGGGTACTAAAATTGGTGGCAGAATACTTACTGATTTGAGATATGCAAATGATACAGCACTTGCTGTGGGAGATAACACGAGCTCAAGAAGAGGACTGTACAGAGTAAACTCCTCAGGCAAAGTTGAAGGTATGGGATTGAACGCAAAGAAGACAAAAGTCAGGAAAGACGGCCTGCCTGATGATCTCACAGAAATCTTAGTCAGCAATACAATTCAAGAAAAAGTATAGCACTTTAAGTACAGTCCAATCCAAATATAACGGCTGGGGCTATAACAGTACCTCCTGGTATAACGGCACTTTCCCCAAGGCCCCCTTTTTCTCACTACTAATCGACAGTAAAGATTTACAGCATCCATGGCCTTTATTTCTGTTATAAAGGCACTACAGGTAGGCAGAGCTTTTAACTAAACAGGCATTGACCAATCAAAAATTGTTAGTACTACACTCAGAAGCCAACTAAAATGTGTCTCTAGCCCTTCTATACCGCACAATGAAATAGATCTGACACATTAGATCTAGACAATTATCAATGAGCCTCATTAAGAAAAATTACAAACACAGAGGGAAGAATTATTGATAGAAAAATAAGAAAGAAAAATTTGCATCCACTGAGACGAACCTGGGAAAGTGGCACCGAATCGCCTCGCCCAAGAAAAGAAGAGCGTTCTAACTGACCAAGATAATATACTCCTTTCAAGGAGACCGAGATTGCTGGAAGGATGTTGTGGCATCTTTTGGAGGAGCAACCATCATACATGGTGTTGCCGACAAGAAAGTGAGTGAGTGCTGGGCACAATTTCATCAATTCATAATAGAAGTCTAGCAAGGCAACCGGTCCTGAGCCTGATGGCATAAACCCATTATTTCTGTCAAAAACAGCCAAACATTTGTCATTACCAATAACCATGATAATTAGAAAGTCACTAAAGAAAGGCAAAATACCAGAAGACTGGTGTGAAACTCAAGTGTGTCCCATCTTATAAAAAGGCAAGAAATCAGCACAAAATAATTATAGTGAATTTAGCGCGTATTGTATGCAAATTGACGGAGAAACATATATGTAAAAAGGAATGTGGGTAGAGCGTCTGAAAAGAAACAATTTAATCAATGATAAGGGGTAGGTCATGTGCAACACAATTGCTTGATGTAATGGACATTTGGACTAATATCCTGGACGAAGGAGGATCAATCAATGCAATTCATATATATGGATTCTCAGAAAGCTTTTGAACATGTCCCTCACAAAAGACTTGTTACCAAAGTGAAGGCCATGGGTATCTGTGGAAAGGTGCTCGAGTGGATTAAAGAATTCCTCAGCAACAGAACCCAAAGAGTCATTATAAATGGAACAGAATCATCAGTGAAATTTGTAAGAAGTGGCATTCCCCTGGGTAGTGTGCATGACCCAATACTCTTTGTAATATTTTATATACATTAATGATCTGCCAGACAGGATACAGAATGAAGTCTGACTGTTTGCTGATAATGCTAACGTTTTCTGTAGAAGTGATACTCCAAATGGGAGTCCAAACATTACAAAGTAATTTAAACGAACTTCAAACCTGGTCTGACATATGGCTACTGACATTTCATGCAGAAAAATGTAGTGTTATAAAATTTGGGAGTATGAAATCAAATGCTACATACTCCATTAAATAAAAGGAGATCTCAATAGTAACCGCATTACACTTGCCTTGAATGACTGTGAGCGAGACCTGGGAATTTTAATAGATAACAAGTTGTCGTTCAAAGGACATGTTCAAAAGACCACTGCTGGAGCAAATAGAATAGTCGGTGTAGCATTAGAAGAAGAACATTCGATTTTCTAACAAGGGAAATACTTGTCCTCCTTTTTAAAGTACTAGTCCGGCCACTCCTGGAATATGGAAACTCAGTGTGGCAACCTAGTAATGTAGTCAATCATTATGCCAAGAAGTTATGTCCAAAGATGGGCTACAAAGTTATTGTCTTCATTTTAAGACCTCCCATACCCAGAACATTTGAAGAAACTCAAACTTCCATGCCTTGAACATGGGAGACAAAAGGGTGATATGATTCACTAGTATGATTGAATTATCTAAGTTTGTGCATGGTATATAATAATATACACCTGCAAGAGACCAACATTCAAGCTCAACAACCAAGAGACACTCATGAAATTAGAAAAAGGACACAACAGACTTAGGACAAGAACCAATTACTTTTCAGTTAGAACAACTAATACAAGGGATGATTTGCCAGAGAGAGTTGTGAATGCTGAAAGTGTAAACGCCTTCAAAGCTGAATTGGACAGATTCTGGAAGGATGTGCTAACAATTTATGATCTGCAGTGCTACCACACAGACAAAATTCATGAGAGAAAGATGAATTGGTAAAACTGAGAACTTTGCCTGAACCATCTGCATCAATTCATTTCAATTCAATAGAAAGTCCAATTTCATTATAGAAACTCCCAATGTGAACATTGTCAATGAAATTTCAACATTTTAAGTTCAAATTCGACACAATGGAAAACAAACTAAATATCAACGCTAATTCATTACTCGTAAGCTCAAACTTTAACTATAGTCAAACCAAATTTGACATTGTAAGTCTATATTCGACATTACTATTACTATTCACATTGTTTGATGACTGATCAAAGCAATGGTAAAACATAATGTTGTCTATTCTTAGCTTGCCCTCACTCATCTCTATTTTTTTTTCTTATTTCTCTAAGTCTAGACCTTGATCTTCTTTCATTTCCTAGGCTTAAAAAAACTAGTTGAAGAAGATTTGCAATATAATGCTTTTTAAAATAATACATTGTATCTTTAATATACCACAGGGCAACAGACCTATTGGCAGCCCTTATCACATAAGTTATGTTATATGTTATGCAGAAGAAGAACAAGAAAGACCAAGGGACCCGACAGGAAAAAGGTGTATTACTATTACTATTACATGATATTATCTTCCTCCGAGGAGAAAAGGTCAAATGAATTATTGCATGTAATACTATCCTTTGAAAATTCTGGGCTTCTGTTATATCCACCCACGATGCCATATTCACAAGCTGTTGATGATTGACTATAAAATAAATCAAATGAATCGTTCTGAGAACTGCTTAATTCATCACTAAAAGCAACATGGTCATCATTATCTTGGGACACTTTTAAAGAACCAGTGCAATTAATATTGCTGCTCTCAGACACACAATCTGCCTTCTTGTTTGATAGTAGAGCTCTTTCATCTTCAATAGACAGTTTCTTGAAGTGTAATAAAACATGTGAATCCTGTGACTCTTGAGATGAAAAGAGGTCACCTGATTCATTCATCTCACTTTGTTCCACATTGCATTCACTTGAGAAGGCTTTGCAGCTATCTAATCTGGAAGCCAAATTTGTATCACAGTTCTTGTTTTGGGAATCACTACAGCGTATGTGTTGTCCATGAGACTTTGATGGAAAGGAGGCTGGTCTGTAATGTTTTGTTGACATACATGTACTTGTTTTCTGGTTTGAAGCTAATCTTCCCATAGACTCATCCTGTTTAAGATGTGAATAAGAAGCAGGACATAATGAATCATGTCCAAACTTGCTACCACAATCACCTGGTTTTGAGGAGCCAAGTATCATTTCCTGTCTATTTGGATGAGTTTTGCAATCAATGCTTGCAATCGTCAATGCTTGACTATTGGTTGTGGAATAATGGTTTTCGTTTATAGTTACAGATGCATTTTGATGTATATGAGAATGTTTCATTTTTGAAATATTTACAGCAGGACTCCTAAGCGTTTCTACAACATTTTCCTTTTCCATCTTTTTTGACAAACAAGAAAGTGAGGTATTATGAGGAATACTGGTGTTATGCTGAATTGCTGAATAATTTGCTGCAGCAAGAAAAAGCTCGAGATCTTCTGAATCTGGCATATCTAAGAATACATGGGGATTCTTGTTGAAAGGTTGAAGTACACTGCAATACATTGTACCAGTTGAATAAGGAGCTAAGTGAGGTGCAAGAGTTCCCACAGATCCATTTTGGGAGAAACTATTGCTTGTCTTGAGATGAGAATGAGATTTGTCATTTAACTTTGAGTGTCTGATACTAATAGAACTTGTCAAAGGCAAATACTGGTCTCTCCCATTTTGATATTTGCTATTTGTTATTTTTGACTCTTGATGCTGTTGAATTCCTTTATGACAATCATGTGCAATTTGGGATTTCTCAATATATTCCTGTCTTTCAAAGTCAGTTTTCTGTTCCATTTCAGATTCAAAAGAATGTAGCAGAAAAGAAGAAATGTTAATCTTACCATCACCTTCAGATTTGAACAAATCTGACTCAAGATATGATGGATTTGGTAAAACATGTGTGGCTTCTATTTCAGAGAGTTCAGCCTTTTCATTAAATAAGCCAGAAAAGGTGTCATCATTCATAGGAAGGTCACTTCTTGGCAACTCGAGTGGTTCATTGGCACATGAAATAAAACTGTCAAAGAGTAAGGGTGAATAAACACATTTGGCTCTAGCCTCTTCAATATTGCATCCCTGTTCTTCCATGAGACCATTGCAAGATTTAGGTGGGATGACATATGAATTTTTAATTCTCTTCATTGATTGATGTTTTATAGAGTTTTTATCAATCTCGCAGTGATGACTAGTGCTAAAACTTGTTTTACTTAAAAGTTTAGTTTTTTTTACAGAATTACTACAGGTGAAAGCAATTGAAGATTGATCACAGGAGGACAAAACAGAAACACATTCATCTGAATCTGACACATTATGAAAAGATTTGCTTTGAATAGGGTCCCTCTGATGGTTCCTTGAATATTTTTCTTGTATTAATTTTTCAATTTGAACACAATGTGGTGTTGACACATTTATACCAATACTGTTACCATAGTCTCCACTCGTAAATGAAGACAAAACATTTTGTAAATGAACAGTAATGGGTGTAGGCTGTTGGGAGTCATTCTGACATATCACTTGGACAGCAACTAAGCTTTTTTCTGTCTGCGGAGAATACTGACATTCATTAGATTGCTGCTGTATATCTAAAAGGGAAAGTCCATGATTTCCACTAATCTTCTGAGTGCAAAGACTTTGTGAAGATACCTTGAAACCAAAGTGCAGGTGGCAACCCAGCATTGACTCTTCCACAGCCCATTTTGTGACGGGCCGCTCCAAAGTCCCCCAAAAATATTGCAGCTTTTCGATCCACCTTGAAAGAGAAAGCATATCAATCAAATTTAAATATGAAAGAGAAATGAAAAGCACAAGAAAAAAGCAAAATGGGAAGTGAATTAGCTATTATCAACAGAATGATATAGAAGGTTTCAAAACTTAAAAAAACTAAAATTCTACATTTTCATACTGTTAATAATAATAATAATAATAACAATAATAATATAATAATAATAATAATAATAATAATAATTCCAATGTCTGCATGTCTCATATGACTACACTATTCAAACAAAATTTTGATTATAGTTAAGTAAAAAAAAAAAAGCAGAAGTGGATTTTTGAAAGAAAAGAACATGAATAGATGAAGGAATTACATTATTGAGGTAGAAACATTACGCTAGGCTTTCAAAACACCTACTATAAACAGTTAACTTTTTATTAGACTCTAGAAGAATTCAAAAGTGCTTCTCCCTGGACGGAAGCAAGCTTGCTCCTCGAACAGATATTCCTCAGCTTCTCTTTTGAGGCGTTAAACAAAACTTGCAGTATGAACTTGTTGGCATGGCATTTATGTAAATTTTCTTTTTTCGTTAGTCGGATGACAACGGATTGGATGTTTTTGGATGTCGGTTTGAGGGTAAGCTTCTTACCAGTACCACTTCCATCCTAATCAATGGAGGGCGCGTCCGGTGTTCATCCATATCCGGCCATGGCCGATCCGTGGCATCTTTTTGTTTTGGTTTACTTTCATGCCTTTGCTGTAGGCTTGAAGATATCTCGGTGGCGCCTATGTCCTTCGAAAGTCTCCTATTGGTGGGAAAGAAAGAATTCCCACCAACCCTTCAAGCAAGTTTCACCTGCCAGCAGAGGCCGTTACCGGGGTTTGGCTGGTTTATAATAACGTAGGACCCCTGAGCCAGTCGTGAGAGTTAGAATGTTGTCTGAGGGCCATTGCTTTTGTCCCCCTTAAGTGCTGTTGACACCAAGTCAAAGATAATACCTCTCCCCACCACCCTTATACCCCTAGGGAAGCTGGCTTCTGTCCAGGGAGAAGCACTGTCCAACAAATTTTTACTGCAGAATAATGATAGAAAAACATGTGCAGCACCAACAATGTGAGCTGTTCTCCAACTTCATTGACTTACAAAAGGCCGTTGATAGAGTCTGGCATGATGGCCTGTGGTGCACTGTTAGATCTTCATTGATATTTTCTAAACTATTGTAACTCTCTCCAACTCTTTGGTATACCTGCCAAGAGATTAAAGCGCCTTCATGTTGTACAAAACAATACTGCCCGATTGGTTTTTAGGAGAAGAAAGTCTGATGAAGCCAAACCACTTCTGAGAGAATTGCACTGGCTTTCAATTGAAGAAAGAATCAATTACAAAATTGCTATTGTCTACAAATGTCTCATTGAGTCAGCTCCCTCATATCTTCAAGAGTTGGTTTATGTAAAAAAAAAATCAACCTGAACTTTATAACTTTACAAGGCTGCTTTTTCTAGGTGAGGTGAATTGGTGCCTTGTCTAAGGTTCAATCCTCCATGGAATGAAAACTTTTCTTTCTATTTTTTTTAATAAATTGAAAATTCTTCCCTCTGTTTTTGTCATCATTCTCAATAGGGCCTATTAAAATTGTCTGATCTACTGTGTCAAACCTATTTCATTGCCTAGCAGAGACTAGAAATAATAGAAATAAAATGATATGACTTGAATTATAATTATAATAAATATGCATAAAAGAGATAAAATTTCAATGTAGTCCATAACAATTTGTACCTGTTGTTAAATTCTGTAGCAGAGCAACCAAAGAAAGCATTTAGTGTGCCTCCGAAAGCTGTCACCACTGCATATGTTGAGCCATCAGTTATTGTCATACTCAAACGATACCTGAATTCAACCTGGTCAAATGGTAACTTTCTTCTACACTTCCAACAAGACCTGTTTGAGAAAGATATACATATGTATTATATGTGTGATTGATGTGTGTTTTTTATGAAAAACAAGAAATACCCCCATCCCCCCAAAAAAAAAACAAACAAACAACAACCCCAAAACCCCCAACAAAAAACAAAAACAAACAAGTAAAAAACAAACAAATAAACAAAACATGGTAAATGAAATCAGAAATGTAATGAACATCAGATCAAAGTGAAGTATCCTGTATAAAGCTAAGAAACAGCTAGGGAATGAAATTCTGAAGTACAGTGCACTCCACTTAACACGACCTCGGTTAGCGTTACACTCCGGATATGGTAACCATTTTTTTGAGTCCCAGCCAACTTTCCTCTTATTCTTCGTTACAAAACCTCGGTTAAGATGACATGCCGACTCCGGTTACCACAACCAAATTCTCAGTGCACATAACGCTTTTTTCAACTGATTAGTTAGACTTTGGACGCTACCTGGGGGCACTAAATACTGACATCATGCAGCATCATGGCTCAGACTTATACAATGTGATACAATTTGAAAGTCAGAAAGGGGGTGGGGGGGGGGGGGAGGGAGGAGGCTCAGATCAGGAATGGGGAGAGGAAAAGGATGGGCCCTACTCTTCCACGCGATCTGTGAGTCAGGCATAACAAGGCAAGCCTACAATTTGCAACCATTAGTTAGGCTTAGCCCTCACTTCAGTACAATGCTGTACATATACTAGGCCTACACACAAAGTTGAAAACTAAAACACACACTGTCGCATTGCCAGGCCTAATGAGCGTCGATCGAAGCGAACCTACATCTGGCCCAAAACACGAATGAATGTCTCATTCACGGCATTTAGGCTTTGTCTGGTTGATACCGAGTCCAGTTTGAGGAGAGCGGTGATGCGTGTTTCTTTCAATCTGACAGGGGTGTGACGGAAGATAACATGTAGGTGTGAAGACCTGGCATGATAGT